>JAOWBL010036719.1:9758-27890 GCA_028564865.1 Zenarchopterus dispar
TACCAGCTCTTTCAGTGGCTCCCTGGCGAAATATCTCCAGAGCTGCAGGCATTTACAGAAGAATATACCACTTAACATGTTGACTCACAATGAAATTAAACAACAACAACAACAAAAAACTGTTGTTTGGCTGACACTGGGTTAATACAAATGTGCTGACTGTCAATCAGTTGTATTATAAATAAATTTGATGCTTTATATAAATTCTCCTGGTGTGGTACAAAAAATTTCAGGCCCCTTCAGAGTTGCCATGGGTGTGAAATCAAATGACTAAGACCAAAATGGTCCTTTGAATCAGGCTGTAAATATATTTTTTCTCCTCTAAATTTGGACATATTAACATGGGAATCAATGGAGATTGTCGAGGAACTGCAATGAATCTTAATTTTGCATAAGTCTCAACCCAGAGGTGAAATTGATGATGCTTGGTTGCAATGCAGAGGCTTTCCGTTGACGCACTCCCAACCCCCTCCCATCTGCCCTGTCTGCCCCCGTAAATGTGGCACTGTGAGGTATGATGCGACTGAAAAGAATATACACTGCCACCTAGCGGTTGGTGGTGTAATTACAGAGCGACACAACAAATAACACAGGAGTATAAACGCCAGTGAGGGCGTAGGGGCTGTGTGTACCCTGGGCGTATCAGTGCTATGCAGAATCATAATTCAGGCTTAAAACATCCAGTGTGTCGCCAGCCTAACACAAAGAACTGGGCTCATGTTTGCCCATTTAGAATCAGCACTAACAAATATGCATGTTTTAGACCTGAACTTCAAATGCCTTTTTTTTAAAAATTGTATCTTATTTTATTTGAATAACATACAGCGGCCATGGAGAAACTGTATGATGCTGCAGTTGAATTCGGTTGAAATTTCAGACATTTCATTCTACACTGACTGACAAAAAATTCAGAGCTCTACCCGTCCTGTTAATTTCCATAATGACTACCTTCATTCTCACTATCCTTGTAAGAATATCAATTACAGCTACTTCATTTGAAAGCTGTTATTTCTCCGAGTGGTGACACTAATCAGAATGTACACCAAGGGTACTGCACACCTGTCTGTCTGATGATCCACCATCTGTAACATTACCCATATTTGTCAACCATTTAGAAAATTGTATTTCCAGTCAAGTAAACAAACAAGCTGAAAAAAAAATCATCTGAAGACATCAACATAGGGCATCTTTCAGATTTCTTTTGATGAGTTTGCCTTTTCTGACTCTTTGAATCAACCTGCCTAATTATTGATGGGAGTCTTAATACACTACAATGAGGTATTGATTAGTTTACGTGTTTAAACATTGGCTTTAATTAGAGCGGCACCATAACATGTTAGGGTAAGACCACAGCTATCTGATTTAGGAAAGGCATGGGGGAGGGGGGAGGATAATGTTAGTCCAAGTGAAGAGACAACAGGCAAAACAAGTGGCAGAAGGTCAGGTGTCGAATCAAAGTCATCTTGTGTCCTCTCATTCAGTTGAAAACTTGAACAGGGTGGCCTTTAACGGTTTATCTTCAAGATGTGTTTTTCCCCCTGTTGTGTTGGCATTTAATAAACCAGGTTGAGTTATGTTGAAAAGTTTGTCCTCAGTTGTGACAGTGCATGGTAACAAAGCAACTATTTATCAAAGAACAAACTCACAAGAAGATTAAAATCATCTTTTCAAATGCATTAAAGATGTGTGAGGAGCTGATGTAGTTTATCTAATCACTTAACTCTATTTGTTTTGCAAATAATGACTGCTGGAAACAAATGTGGAAGTAGAGTGTAGTCACCTGATGGTTTAACTTCTTGGCGAGTCAAAGAATATTTAGATAAATTATGGGATTTGACAACAGAGATTTCAGTTTCTTAGCAATGAGCTTTGTTGTTTTTTTTTTAAACCTCCTAAGACTTGGTGCAATTTTTTTTCTTGTTGCTATGGGCCCTAGTTAAGAAAATAAATAATATGACATAGACAACAAAATTTGTATTGTTCACATATATGTATGTCAGGTCTTAGGAGGTTAAACACTTTTTTATCTGTAATCAAAGACAGAAAATGAGAATACATGAGTATTTTTGTAATGGCCATGCAGTAAATAGGGATTTATATCCAAGGGCCATTAAATGTTGTTCATTGCATTCACAGTGACCAAGTGAGGGCACTAAATCTGTTGATATATGGTTGTAATAAAGTAAAGTAAGGAAAGCCAGCTCTGTGAATCTCATACTGCTAAGCTATGATCATGTTTGTTGAGTGAGATGGAGTAACAGCATAGCTGCATCTGTAATGGCTAACAGCGTCTTGGGCCACTGCACCTGAACCTACACACGGGCATGAGATGTGCATTAGAAAACCTTATTTCTATTGATAAATCCTGCTGATGTGTAAAGCAGAAAAGGATTCCGCTATTGGATTCTTATAAACACCATTTACAATGATAGTCATTTATCTTACTTGGTGCTGCTCTGTTAAACATGCTGCCACAATGCGATTGGTGTTGTCCTAGAAATGCTGCTTGAACAGCGTCAAGCGCGGTCTGCTCTCTGCTTTGTCCTTTCATTACAGATGAGGGGTATGTTGTCTCTCCGCTGCTGCTTTACTGATACCATCTCTGAGATACTCACGATCATTGTTTTGACATCAGTGCCTCAACGCACCACTTGCAACAGTTTTTGAAATTGGGAGCTGCTGTTGCCAAGTGATAGAATATCTAAGTTCCCAATAAAGACCACTGTATTCTAACCTAAGCCACTTTTTGTGGTACTTTTAATGCCAAACCCACACCATAATAGTAAGCAGAATGGGGAAAAACTAGATAAAAGTTAGTTTTAAGAGAAAAATACACTTGATCTATCTAAAATGGTTTCACATTAATAATAGGGATTAGGTGAACTCAAGATTTCAGCGTTTCAGGTTTGAAATCTCATCTAATTACAGAAATAAACTATTCTAGCTTTTAAAACCCAGAATCATCCATGTGCTGGTCATAACTGACTGAAATAAAGACATGATAGAAGTAAAGTTCTTTTCATAATGCGACGATAAAAACTGAATGTCATTCAGTGTGTAGATCTGGTGAACACCACTTAACCACCCTTTAACTTGCATTGAGGAGCAGCTTATTGTGTGTAGTCATCCTAATTTTGAGGTCTTGCTAAAACATGCCAGTGATCTGTTCCCTTTGAAGAAGCACCTCAGGACCACAAACAGGTGCTCCCCAATCGCTGTATATTGATCCCGTCATCACCCCAGACTTTCTCCTGCTGGTCTGTCTGCCTTCATTTAAATGACCTCTATAAAGCATCTACATCTAATCTTAATTAGATATTGAAGTCCGTTAATTAAAACATTATCTCTGGCCCAACACAGCTGGCCAGTCTGACAAGTTAATCAATGAGGATGAGAGGATGCTGTCTGCTGAAAGACGTGAGGAGAAGAATCCAAAACCACTCAAGGGTCAAGTGTGTTAAATTAAATTGTTAAGAGGATTTCACGTGCATGTCCTGTGGTATTGATTGTTTGTGCAGCACAATATCAGTAAACTTTCAAGTATTTTCTTTCACCAGTTTGTTTTGTTTATTATTGAAAGCATGCAGGTATCAAAATGTAATAAATGATTGTTCAAGGTGTCTTGGTTTGCTTTGAATTATTACAATATCACACACTCTTGGATGATTTGGAAGTCACCAGAAGACAAAGGAATGTTTTCATTTACCAATCAATTATATGCAGCTAACTGAAGCATCAGAAAGCACACTAATACACAAGTGAAGAGTTTTGAAACTTGCCTCTATTCCTATTCATCCTCAGTAAATCTTAAATTCTAAAATCTGGATGCTGTCCTTGACATCTAACAAATACTTTGAACATCTCATTTAGAAAAGCACTTGGAAAGCCCATTGTTTTTTAATGTTTGGAAACTTTGTCATTGTGTTCATGAGCATCAGTTCTTCAGTGGACTAGCATGAAGGAAAGTTTGATCTAAAATCCACTAGACATCACAAAATAAGCAGTCTTTTTTTTAAACAACACGCAGTATGTCATTAAACACTTCAAGTGTTTGGTGGAACATCATCGATGGAAAGTGGTTCTAGGGACCTCAGTAAGCGTGCTGGTGGTAAGTGATTGTGCAGTTGTTGTGGACAGAAAATTTTCAAGCTGCAGTGGACTCAGATCCTTGCACTCAGCTAAACAAAGTAAATAAAAAACAAATATCCTCATCGAGGTAATATACCATCACAAATGCCTGAGCCATTTTATGTCTAGATATTTTCAACTATGTGCTTTTACCTGAAGAAGACAGTTGAAATGTTTGTTTTTAGCACAGCAGTTTTTTTTTTTTTTTTTTACATATTCTGTCTCATTTTGATATATACATTTTTTAACTTGGATTTTACCTTCTTTTAATGGAATAATAAATATTTTTAAAAAACTCTTTTACCAAAACCTCCATCAATTGGTATTTTTTATATTTACCTTTATTGCCTGACGAGAACCACTGGGAAACCTATAGACGAAGGAAGGGGTTCCATTCACCCACCAGGATAAAGGAAGGAACCCCCACATGAACTGTTGAATTTTAAATGAGTGTTTTATTTCCATTTTTTTTCTCTTACCTTTTTACTTACCTTTTTACCTTTTTTTAACAACTAAATTTTATTCACCTTTTTAAAATTTATTTTAGCCTTTTAATCAATAGCCTTTTTAAACATGTTTAAAGATCATTTTAAACCATTACAATAATGAATGAAAGGACTGAGGTACGACATAACAGAAGAAGACAGAGACAAAACTTACCTCATGGGGCCCAAATCCCGAGATCAAGAAGGGATTACTTTTCTTCTTCCACCCGACCAAGACACCATTTCAACCGATATGATTTCCCACGTAGAGTTCAGAGTGGAAGAAGAAACAACGTAACCATTCCAACCAGAACAAAATATTCATCTTCTAGAATTTAGATCATACCCAAGTTGAAGAGTTCCTACACAAAGGATGGACCGCACACCTTCCCCATGAAAATACTTACCTTCAACAAACAATAAAGTCCACTTTGGATGGTGACACAGTTGGATAAATATGCCTTTTGTTCAAAGAAGTCATAATCGTGACTTGAGCTGTTTTTTAATACTCATTTTAAAGTTGCACATTTAAAAAAACACACTTGGAGGAGGCTCTAGACAACCCTGTTTGTTGTTCTTTGCTAATGTACTCTTTTTGTAGCTGCTTTTAGTCTTTTGGGTATGTTGTCTATCATTTTGTGACAGACTTTTAAAAGCACAGTAAAGACATTACTTCTCCTCCCTCCTCATCTCTTCCACTGGGGTTTTTCAATACTGAATTTTTTTGACAGACTTATGGAATAAACAGTTATCTCTTCTTTAAAAGAATAAACATTGTCAATACTCTAGAGTAATGAAAGTATAGCCACAACATCCCCCTATTCTAAATAATTCCAGAGGACTTCAATTAAATTTCCTTTTTATGTGGCATTTTCTTTCCAGTTAATGACTACTATATTGTTTTTGACAACTGTGCTCAAGTTAGCCAGTACCACCACATGCTGACAGCAATATCAGGCTAGTTTATTTGCTTCAAACCAGTTAATGGAGACATGCCAGAGCCTTATTCTGAATGAACCATGATTTTAAAAGTTTCCATCAAATTTGCTTCAAAGCTGGGTGAAACAGTGCTACTGAAATGCTTGACAAGTATAATTTTAAGACATTAAAATGAAATGGTAGTGCTGCTGTTTATTGAGATAAACAGCAATTAAGCATGATAAGCAGGTGCCCTTTTATACAAAGGCTTAAGTCTTCCTGCCGGCAGCCCAGGTTTGAGTCCCGGCCTGTGATCTTTTACCACATGACTTCCCGTGCTCTCTTTGATCAACTATCCTATCTCCATACTGTCCATAAAAGCCACCATATATATATATATGAAATGCTTATACAGAGGTTGTGCTTCTTGCAAGTTTTATTTTTCTTCTAGAAACAAGCCTCATTAAAATCTAAAAATTAACATGCTGAAACAGCCAAATAGCGAATTCCAACTGTAAAGTATTTTACCAGGATGTGTTTTGTGTATGTTTTTTTTTTTTTGAGCTTCCGTGCATTACAAGATCTTGTAATATACCGTGATGTTTCTGAACATCATGTAATACTGCTCATTTCAAACTATTTGCGGACCAATTACAGGGAGTGAAACCAATTTGTGCAGAAGGTTTACTTTTTCATTGTACTTGTTATATCTCCGGTTTTCTCTTTTTTCCCTTTGTGTTTGTGATTTGATAGCTTACAATGTTCTCTGGAGTTTTGGGGTTTTTTTGTTTTGTTTTTTTCCCCGAAAAAGGACCAGAAAGTCGTCTTTGCTGTGGTAATTTATGAAATATGGTCATTGTAAATATTGATATCAACTCAAAAAGCACATGCATAATTTTAGTGAGTAGTTCTCAATAATCAGAGGTTGGCTTTAAAAACACACTGATTTATATAATGCAGCATCTCTATTTTCATGGAATCTTCTAGCTTATTTGTCATGAGTTTCCTGTGTGCAGCTGCAATCTCCTTCTTTTGGTGACCATAAATTCAACATAACTATGGCTGCCATTGAAAATACACCCGCACATAATCAACTGAAATTGAACTGCAGTTTCAATCTGGACTGTAATGTTTGAAAAGACTGTCAGACCCAGACAAATGGACCAGGTGAGCACAAAGACAAATTCGTGTAATCACATTGTCCTTTCATCTTCCTCTACTTCAACAACTGCAATCAACAAGTGTGATACAGAATAATTTACACCAGCAGGTGTTGGTAGGTACTTTCAGAGTATCTTTTATCTATACTTTATCAATGACTTTAGAATTTTTTTTTAAGCCTTGGTCCAATACTGATGTAAATGATGCTCATTTTCATACAATACCTTTTGACATTTGTCATGTCATAGTGAGAAAATATTTAGTTTGGATAATTTCTGACTTTTACTTTTTTTCAGAAATTAAATGAGAAAGACAATCTGGGAAGTAAAAAAGTTGGATCAAATTTCTCCTTAAGTTACAATTACAGGTTTGGCCAAAATGGGCTATGTTAACACAAAACTGCTGTACAAACATTAAAAATGGATTAATACATCTGTTGTGTACTTTTTTTTATGTAACATTGTTAGATGAGTCTTTAACGTTTTAGAGTTGAAAAATATGATATTGCAGCTTTAAGGACACATACATTTTTTTAATACATTTGTTACAATAAATTAAAAAAGTAAAAAGCTGTTAAACACATGCATGTTTAAATCCCAGGCAGAGTTATTAAAGTTAATGAAAATTAAAACTAAAACTAACAGTTAAAAAATAATCCCGCTAACTGAAATCAAAAATAAAAACTAAAGATTTTTTAAACTTTTTTTTTATAAAGCTAAAACTAAAATGAACAATGCAAAACTAACTTAAACAAAATAGAACTGAAAGAGAGTTGCATAAAATTTACTTAGTTTTTGTTTCATGTCTTGTTTTTTTGATGTATGCAGCTTCATCTTTCTAATTACTAAATGTTTTCTAATTCTACTTACCTAAAAGAAAGGATAAAGGCTTTTTGTTCTGTATTGCACTGTTGATAGGATTCTATAATCCTAGATTTTTTTTATCTTTAAGTGAGCATCTAAAAAAGTAAAATTTAAGACTTAAACTAAACTAAAACTACTGAAATGCTTCTTAAACTGAAAGTAAACTGAAATAATCAAACTATTAAAAAATTCAAAACTATTATAACTCTGCTCCCAGGGAGACAGGCATCAGACTCTGAAAACAGGACAATATGGAATATTCATACTCCAAGAGAAGCAACATTTTATTGTGAAAGTCTAAAAAAACAAAAAAAAACCCCACTTTCCTCTGTTTTCGCCTCCATGTCTTTGTGGCCTGTGAGAACAAACACAATTACAATTCGTAATTGTGTTTGTTGTTTTTAACTTCAACATTTTTTAACTTGAGCGCAGAACGGCTTTAGAGCAGTGTACACCACGTCCTAACTGAAAGAAGCAGTTTAAAGACAATTGGCAGTTTAAGAGTTTGACTTTAACAAAAGGGTTTTCTTGCTGAAAGTGCTGTTTTGACTCATTTTAATTTCGGTTTTGGAAAGTCAACTGCTTAAAATGTTTGATCATTCTAGCCAACTTTTATCCCAGACTACAGGTGAACTGAGGACAAAAACTGTTGTAAGATGAATTTTTCAGCTGCTCTACTGTCCATCCACCTTGTCTGATTTTTTTTTTTTTTTTTTTTTGTTTTTGATGTTGTGCTATGCATTTTCAATAGGAGTTAGAGCTGAACTACAAGCAGGAACGTCAAGCATGCAGACAATACTTTTCGACTGGTAGTTTGGCCAAAATCTGTATTCAGGTATAGCAGGAATCCTAGGAAGGCATTAAAAGATATCAAACGCTTGACTAAGGTACATACACAAGGGCAAAGAGACTGGAAAGTGTCAAAATCAAAATGGACTTAGAGTCTCTTATCAATTCTCCAAAGCTTCATCCGTCATGACACCTCTGTGAATAAGCTTTCAAGAAAAGGGATTTAGTGAAATACTATCATTAAAAAATAAAATTAAAATGAAGAAAATTAATAATATTCTCCTGCTAATTTCTGATGGACGAAGACAGAGTTCTTTGTGATACATTGTCAGGAGAGCTAGTAATTGATCTTGTGATCTTGTGTTTATATCATTTCATCCTCTCTGAGTACCCTGCTGTGTTGCATGACCTTCCCATGGTTGCTTGGGTTTCTGTGGGGACTCTGGCTTTCTTGACCTTAGGAATAAAGGTTGTTATATACTCCACAAGTACAGAGAAAGTTGTTTTTTCTCTGGAGGTAACAAGAACAAAGTTCTTTCTGGCCAGGACATTTTATTCATGATGAGAAACTCAAGTGCAGACCTCCTGGACATCCCCTCCCACTGCAGGTCACATACAGGGTTGCTAGATCATTCATATGATGTAAACACTACTGTAGAGAAATCATGGGGTTATATATCATGAAAAGAGTATGGACCAGTAGGAATTAGTAACGTTTCAAACATTACTGCAAGAGTGAAGGAAGGGAGGGGCTGGCATGAGTGATCAAGAAGGTTTTACTAAATGGTATTAACCATTAATATATATGGAGACAGTTGTACTTGAAAAAAAGCAAGAATAGCATATCAGTCATTTTGTTCTTGACTCTTCGAGAACAATAACAAATTATTCTATTGTGTGGAGAAAGTATCAGCCTTTGGTGTGATCTTAAGTGCACATGTTTTCTTTTTTGTTTTTGTTTTTTTTTTGACCCTGTGATGGACAGGTCACCTGTGGTGTGACCATGAATAGGACTGAACCAGGTCACATGGATGGCTGGATAGAAAACTTCTAATCACACTTAAAGCAACAGCAACTATCGGGTTAAAAAACAAAAGTTTTCTTTTTTATGTGAGAGTGAAGGTGAAAGTGCCCTACACCAGCTTTCTTGGCAGTCTAATCTAACAAACTTTTTTAGGACCTAAGACAGATTCTGTCAAAGAGGGCTAAAATCACAAACAGTGAAATACAGAAAGACATACAAAAACCAAAGATTGTGATGGTGGTTGTGTGTTTTTGATGATGCACTGGTATTTGTGATGTGTATAAATAAGTGTAAGAATTTTTTGTGATGTAACACCTCAATTTATGCAAGAGTTGAAACGTTCAGAGCTGAAAACTAGAAAAGAGTTAAAACCTTTTTTTTTTTTTATCGCCCCATCATTGACTTTTGTCAGATACACAGCCATGACTGTAAACACATCAGCCTGAAGCAAGAAGCTAAAAGCCCTGTTATTCACATTTTAAAGTTTAGAAAACAGCTTCAGAGTTTTCAGTGTTTGAATTTAAAACAAATAAAAAGAGAGAGAAGGCAGAGTCTGCAACATGAGAAGACAAGGAGCCCCAGACCTTCAGAACCCATAGAAAGAATCGTTTTGAAGAAAAACTGCAGTGGAGGAATGGATAAAGCAGAACAAAGCCAAGCAAAAGGAAATCCATGGAGTCGAAGAGAGGCATCGACACATTCAAGTTTTAAATGTATCTCACAACAAGGCTATTGGACAGCAGAATGATAAATGGACTAAGCCTATATAGCCCTCTTCTCACCTTGTGGACCACTTTATAAGTCCATTCACATTTATACGTTCACACACGTCTTTATTCTATAGTGTGTGTGTATCCTAATGCAGAATCTCAAGCATCAATTAATGAAGAGGAGGTAATGTGCGGTTTGGTATCTTGCCCAATGGCACTTTGACCTGAGGACCGGGGAAGGCAGGAACAACTTTCCCTCTGGAGGAAAGAACTATCTCCTGAGCTGTTACATGATATCCAATCAGTTTTCAAGGGATCTTATCACATATTCAGAGTAAAAATGTTTGCATAGGATAAACAATGCAATGAAGGTGTCAAGAAAGGCCCTGAGGTGTCAAAATGAAGCCTGGTCCTAAAAGAACTACAGGTTCTCATCAAAGATTGTAAAAACAAGAAATCCTGGTGAGTGCTCTGCCAGGAAGACTAATCATGCCTGGACATCTTGATCAGAAAAAAAAGTCAACGTGCAAGCCAAAATCCCAGCAGACAGCTTCATTTCTGGAAAGATTTAAAGGAAACATATTCAAAGATCAAAGAAAGAAAGTTGTAATTAACAACATGAAACGGCAAGGAAGACTTTCAATAAAAATTGGTGTTGATAAGATGTACGAAAGGAGTTGGATGCCTTGAAGCAGGAAAAAAGCCATGATCAAATCAACTTGGCACCCTAAAAACATTATTTTATTTTTTGTTAGAGATGAACAGAGATAGTGGGCTCAATGAATCAGAACAAAACATTTGTGCTCATCTGTGTTCCTATAAAGTATGGAAAAGTACATGTTAGGCTTTTAAATATTTTCAATGTCTGCAAAAGTACTAAAAGTATGTGTCCACACTAATGCTATTTTTTGGTCTTGTAAAATATTAATTAACAACAAATGAATGACTAATTGCAAACAAAGCATGACGTAAAACATAAAGAAGGAATGAAATATAATCAATTATTAGATGTATGCCAGTATTTTCTTTGAAGACAGAATTCATTTTTAGCTTTTTCACCTGTGAAGGCATGTATAGGTTCACATTATGTACCATACAATAAATACAAACCCCAAACTGCTCAGTTTTCAGCTTGTGTTATTTATCATAGGTTTAGGTAAGAAAGCACTTAATGGGCAATCCAGAAACTACCTAGCATTATATAATTATGAATTACCAGCACATATACCAGAACCAAATGATTGAAACAATATATTTAGGAGAAAATAGGCATTCTCTGTGATGGGCCCTGTCAGCTGAGGTACTTTAAGTATATTTCTATAATTATTACACTGAAATAAAATGTATTTCCCCATTGAAATGATTTTACTTATACATGAACATACAGAAGATGCTGATGCTTTTTGTCACATGAAGGATCAGACAGAGACATGGACTTTGAGCTTATAAGTGCTTTTGAAGTGAGATCTATGATTCCTTTCCATTTTCCTGTGTCGGGTTTTATTTTCCTTTTCATAACCGCTTGGTAATATTGGCACAGATTGTTTTTTCCCCCGGCTTCTGTCTCTCCATTTGTCATGATGGGAATGGACTCCTCTTTGAAGCGGTTGGCCCTCTGTGCTGCTCAGGTGCTGCTCTTCGTCTCCTATTTCCCTCTTATCTACCAAATTTCAGGGAAATTACCACCCGTGCTGTTGATAGCAATTTGTCTGCTGCGACTCCATGACAAGCACTCATGTTTTGTTCCCTGACGCCGTCTGTGTTTCGGGTTGAAATCCGTGGACTGAGGACATCAATAAAGATGACATTGATGGAATATCATGTTATTTATTTGTAACCGCTGGTTTGAAAGGCTCTGGCACTGATCTTCTATCTGTTGAAATGTACAAAAAAGAATAGCAAAATCTACAAATCAAAAAAAAAAAAAAAGATTCTAAACCTCAGGTGTCCTTTTTGTTTTCACACAGTATCCATGTCAGGAGATTTAAAATAAAGCTTGAAACTTTGCCATATGCAGTCCTTTTTCATTTGCAAAAATAACTCATTGGAAAAAGTCCTAATCCCTGCTTTGATTTTTTTTTTCCTTTTTCTGAAATCTGTGTTTAACGTGAAATAAGCTGAGCTTAAAAATTTTTAAATTTTAAACTTGTACATATATTGTACACTGATATCAATGCTCATTTCATTGTTTACATGTCTAATGTAAAGACAAATAAATGTCAAGAAAGACTGAAAAAAAGAGAGAATTAACATGGGAAAGCTTCTCTTCCCATGATCTCTATTGTTATGCCAGGTGTTTGAATGAAACTCTGTTTTCTCCAGCTTCAGGCTCTACAAATGTACACAGAGAATAAATGATGAACCCACGGGCTATCAGCCTTCTCCAGCCTTGACTCACCTATTTACACTAGCCTTGCACTCAGGGCAAATTGCATTTTCATTTCAAATATTTGCCTTTATTAATGCTTCAGAGCATGTTAATTAATCTCCTCAACAGAGGTACCATCTGTTTGACCCACAAAATGGAATTATGCATTCCTGTCGAGTGATTAAGATGAATATCACACATGGTGGAAAACAGCTTAAAGAGTGTCCATTGGCTGCCTGTCATCTTCTCTGGTCTTTTTCTTCATCTGTTTTCTGATGTGCTTCCGAGGACACGCACATGCTGTAGAGGATGTAGGGACAAATAAACCTGCGGTAATGAGAATAAATGTTCCCTCTTTGAGGCTGATAGAGCTCCATCATGAGGTTTATTTGTCAGAGGGTGAATGCTGGGTTCCAGGATGAGTTTTTGCTTGGCTCTCGGCATGCCTGCTGAGGCCAAAACTCCTGCTCCAGCTCCTCAGGCTGGGCAGCTTTGCCCCAACTGGGCCTCGTTTGGAAAACCGAAATGATTCTCCTTCTATATGTCACTTTCTCTCAGTTTTGTTTTTCCGTCTCCAACTGCAGCGCCTTATAAAATTGCTGTTGCCATCTCCATTTTCTTTGTTTTTGTTTACTCTGTCTTGATGTCTCATCATTCCACTGAGTCTGTCCGTTTGTCAGACTTCTGCACAGCAAAATCAGGGATATAGAGCAATTTGTAGAGCTTTCAAGCATTGTTACAAAAATGTCAAGGCTTGATGACATTGTGCATCTCAATTAACTTGTACCTAAATATTTGAAAGACATGTGGTAAATGTTAGGAGAAAGTATTTCTAAATGAGCTTAATTATTTTTTTTGATGTTGGTTGTATGTTTATCTGATTCCTTATTTGAAAATACCACCAGCTTGATGATATTTTTACTGGGAGTTACTAAGTAAGCAAATTTCCTTAGGTGAACAAAGTATCCTTAGGTGAACATCATTATATTCTCTCTTTATAAGAAATTAAGTTTTATGACATCAGAATTTTTCATTTTGAGACATCAACTGGGCACTATTCTGCATTTTTCTGGCCTTGATCCAAAGTCGTCTTCTGATCGCCGCAAAAGGCGATGATCCCCTCTGAATATGGAACAATTTTCTTCCATCTGTTGTGCTGGTTGGAGCAGTTAACTGCCTTGTCATCTCTGCTTTAGATCTTGGCTCTGCCAAGAAAGGAGGAGCACTAGGAGGAGCACTATTTTCTGGCCAGAGTTGTGGAGAACCCCATCTACTATATAGCGCTACTCCTTCCCACACACACATACACACCAATGCTTGCATTTGCAATACTAATAGTCCAGACATATGTTTTTTTTCTTTTTAATTCAGATTTCCAGAGAGACGATATTAAAGGATGATTGAAGAGGGCTTTTTGAGGAGGGTCACACCCAACATATTTATGTTTTAACAAAAACCATTTAAATATCTATCCATCCATTTTCAATACCTGGTTTTATGAATTGAATCAAATGATTTCAGATCTAATAAAAATGTTAAGATATTAATAATGAAACAAAAGGTATAAAGATTACATTTTGTCACATCCTAAAATAAAAGTGTGCATTTCATGTTTTAGGGTGAAAGGAAGAAATAGTTTCTCACTTTCCCTTTTTTTGTAATTTTCTTCATTTGTGACTCTGCTCTTTGACTTTCAGTTTCTCTTTTTTTCTTTATTTCCCTCACATCTTCAACCTTCACCTCTCTCTGTTCCCTCCCTTGTCTTTACCCCAATGTTTGCATGTCTTCGGACTTCTTGTGACCTCAGTTTAAACCACTAAACAAATCTCCAGAATAGTAGTGAAACATCAAAGAGAAAAGCCCTCAAAGTTATTAAACTGAAGCACATTATTTCTTTCATTAGTAAAATTCGCACTTCACAGATCTATGTGGCAGATCAGAACCCACAGGTACTGTTGTAAACCAATTAGACAACTTTATATAGAACAGTTGGTGAACTTTGGTTAGGACGATTTCCTTGCAAACATGCACATTTTGATGCTAATCATATGCAAAGGATTTCTTTAATCATGTGTAATAGTTTAATAAGATCCTTCTGCCTTAAGCTGCATTCGGTACCCTGAAGTAGTTCATTTACACATACACACATGCAGATGAGCACACTTTTATCATAATCTATTAACAGCTGTAATTCCATCACGCTTCACCCACACAAAGAGGAAACATTTACTTGAATCACACATGCAAATGTGACTGTTTAGTTGCTGGAAACCATTTCACATACCAGCTAACCATCCCAGGAGTGCCTTCGAGCATCTCATCAGATCTCTGAAGCATCGTCAATAATTGAGCACCCACAAATCATTTATGAGGCAGTTGCTTATGTGACATGCCACCAATGGCAAATGAAAAAAAGCAATGCTAGAAGGGGATATTCTGCTCCTGGCTTCTATTTTCTCCATGTTTTTGTTTCTTTATCATGTGACTTAAAAGACATTGAGACTGACAGAGCAGAAGGTTTTGTGCAACGTAAGAGTTGACTCCTCACCGGGGTTTGACCCCAGCTGAGATAGAAGGAAAGATTTCTGGGCAAGCTACTGAGAACAAAATAAAACTGGCCAAAAGAATGACAGGCAAGAGAAAAATGTCTTAAATACAGCAATGTGTGCATGTTCCCTAAATATATGTGTGGTCATGTTGGCAAAAACATAAGAGGAGGAGGAGAAAATCTGCCTGGAGAGAGTCAGGGCTCACACTCGAATGCCTCCAGCAGTGATGGTGATGGGAACGGGCAGAAATCTGAGGCAGACACTGCTAATGGTTCTCTCAAACTGGGAGAAATGGTGACCTCAGTATCACACTTGGTCTTTGTCATGCTATTTCTCTCTTTCTCAAGTCTCCAGAAGGCTTTCACACTCTTCATTCTGTCTTTACTCCACCGTGCTTTTCCTCTCTGATGGTTTTCCACTTTTGCTGTCTCCTTTCCTCATATATTTTATTAGTCTCTATCTTTCCATCACTGACTCCTCCTCACCTCCCTTATTTTCCCCTGGCTGCTCTTACATCCTCTTTTCCTTCATTAATTTTTGTCTTTTCTCTTTTCTAAACCTTCTTTTCTTTGTCTTTTCCTCCTGTCCATTGATAGCTTAAGCTAGTTCCCCCCACTAGCCTCTTTCCTTTTTTGCTTCACTCTCCTCTTGTGTTGTTTATTCTCTGCTCAGTCCACAATTAGATTTCACCACCAGTTGATTATTTCTAATTGTTTTTATCAATGGCTTCAGAAGGGAAAAGAACTAAGAGAATTATGGACTCTATGTGACTCATTGTGTCCTTTTCAGAGCATTAATAACTGTTTGAGCTCATACCCACCTAAAAACTGGCCCTTAACCTGGCTTTGACTCCACAAATGTGGTACCTGGTATGGCAAGGAAACAAAGTTTGGCACTGAAGTAGTTTAAGTTGATTCCCTATGAGGTTGAAAACTCATCTCATTCCCAGTGTGTCACATACCTCTGCTTTGTCAGAAACCCTTGGCATTTTACTCTAAGGGTCTGATTACCCTTTGGTACAATTTGTCAGCAAGAAGCACAACGTTGAAATTGGAAATATGTTCTCCTAACCCATTTTAAGACATTTTTGCCGCTCACGGTGACCCAGTTTTGATGTGTAACAGTAATGCAACAGCAAGTCAGAGTGAAAATGAGGGGGAGAAAAAGAGAAGAGAAAACACACCAACACAAGAAGAATTGGCTTCGGTTTCACACAAGTCTTAAATCTAGGATCTCCTTATCTAAACTAAGTTGGTGGTTTGGTCATGAAACAGAGCTTGCTTTTGGCATCAGTTTCTCTGATCCATGACAGTACCAACACTAAAGCACACTGTGTGTGTCTGTGTGTGCGTGTGCACATGCCACTGACAGCTTCAGGATTCGGTAAAATCCTTAACTTCACCTGTAGGGGCCTGAAGGCAGATTCAAAGCTCATCAGGAGGAAATGCACACACTTTGCCTGACTGGCTCCTAAACGAGACTTCACCAGTTGGTATCAATATCTTGCAGTGCATGCTGGGTCTAAGGCCACAAAGAATTTCAGCTTTTGAAATTTACCGAAAGCAGATATAAAACTCCATCAAAGTACAGTTGAAACAGTGTCTCCTGGGTTGTTTAAAAGTCTGTGCTGGAATTAGTGGAGGGTCTAATGTAAGAAAGTTGAGATGAAAAGACTAATCTAAAACACTGCTTAAATGACAGTTCATCAACTTTCTACATAAATGTTTTTTTTTTAAATAATTCCCTGAAACAACTTTAAGACAAAATAAACATTATTAAAATCCCAAAGAAATTCCTTATTGCAACATTAGATTATTTGTCCCTATGTATAATAAATGTACATTTGTTTTTTGTCAGTTTTTTTGTTTTGTTTTTATTAGTTTGTTTGAATGTACCATTATTTAAAGAGACCCTGTGTACGTATAACATTGCAGACCAAACAGGAGCAGCATATCATGAGGAAATCATTTCTCAGCTCCCTGGTGTAAGACACAAGGAACTACAGAGTAACCCCACCCCCAACTAATGACACTTTTGTGTTTGCAACAAATAAAGTACAGTGACACTTTTGTGCAACAACCAACATTATAATCTTTAATCAAAATACTAGCATGTGTTGCCTAAAATAGTTTAACCTACTTTCTGAAGTCTAGAAGAAATGTTACAAGGTCTGCATCTGCATCACACTTCATTCCTTTATTTGCTAAGACTTATTTGTTTTGTCAGTGCCAATGGTAAACCTTTTTTTTTAAACTCTTTCTTCAACTCCAGAAATGTTTTGTTTTTTAATGGGAGGAGGACCCGGTGGTGGTGAGGAATTTTTTCTGTCCAGATGTTCAACTATACCACTTGTAGCTTATTCATCTTAAAACCTTAATTTCAGGCCACTTCCAGACTACATGAATTTTAGCTTCAGCAAATCATTGTTCTGTTCAGATGAAATCATTTGTTTTTGGGGAGTTTTGAAGTCGTAGTGTTCACATCATGTGACTCACTAGCAAACAAAAATCTCAAATATCATAATGTGACAGTAAATTTCTCTACCAAATGGTCTCCAAACACACATGTAAAAGGCATAACTATATACAAAACATAAGCTGTTTATATGACAATGGACAGATGAAAAAAATGGTGCAAGCTGTTTGTGCTATTTGTTCAGAATATTAATTAAAAAAAAGAATTGCAAGGTTCGTCTGCGCTAGCAGCAAAAGATGAGCAACAAACATAGTCGTGAAAAATTAAAAAAAAAAGAAATCTCAAAACACTACTCATGTTTTTGTATAGACAAATGTAAACAAATTTCATTAAAACTAATCTAATCCTTTTACCAGCTTATGGCAAGCACATTTAATCTAAAACATTAACTTGATATTTATCACAGATATGCTCGTGTCCATGCTGCAGAAGCTACTGTCTACTAATTCACTAATTACTCTAATTAGATTTTGTGCTTGGAGGTTCGACACAAGTATGAACACAGAAAGAGAAACTCACAAAGCAAAGTGCAGATGTGCAGAAAGTGCAGAACCCACCAAACTGCAATTTAAGTTGGAAACTAATTTTTCATATATATATATATATATATATATATATATATATATATATATATATATATATATATACACACACACACACAC
>JAOWBL010036759.1:0-15158 GCA_028564865.1 Zenarchopterus dispar
CAAAAAAAAAAAAAAAAAAAAAAAAAAAAAAAAAAAAAAGTCCATGCCCTGTTGCTCAGCCTCACAATCCTCTGTGGCATCATCCATTTGAGACTCGGCTCACTTGCCCTTCTTCCGAGGAGGAAATGTGGCACGGAGCTATCCATTAGCAGAGCTAGTGCTGAGCAAACGTAATTAAAGCAGCGGCAGGCTGGCGAATGCTGAGCTTAACACAATCGCCGGCCCCCGGTCCCACCATGCTAATGTGATGAAATGTTTGTCGGGCTGTCCCTTACTGACTCGTTAAAGACACGAGACCCCAAGAGTGCCGAGAGAAAGGCAGACGGATGGGCGGGTAGGGATGGATGAAAGGAATCAAGTCTAGTCAAACACTGATTTAAAGTAAAGTTTCTGTTAAATTGGTTGACCAGAGGGAAAAGTCATATTCTTGTAACTTTTACTACAAGGCATGCATCAAAAAGACAAAAAATGTTGATAAAATGTGCCACTTCCTGAACTTTGGGTCATGATTTGTGATCTCTTCAGGAAAATCTTCAAGACACATCATAAAATAGTTCACAATAATGGGGGAGACTAACAAGAGGATTTGTGCAGCATATGCAGTGACGAGGACTCTACACTGGTCTGTTGTGGTGAAGAGAGGTGATCTAAAGTCTCACCTATGGTCAAGAATTGTGGGTAGTGACTGCAGATACAGGCAGCTGAGTGGAGTGGACTCTGAGCAGAGTGACTCCTTCACATCAAGAGAACCCAATTAAGGTGGTTCAGGCATCTGGTGAGGATGCCTCATGGACACCTCACTAGGGAGGTGTTTGGGTGTGAGGAGGCACAGTGGAAGACCCAGGACATGACTGAGAGACTATATACCTTGCCTGGTCTGGGAACATCTCGGTATCCTCCTGGAGGAGCGAGTGGACGTGGCTGCACAAAGGGAGGCCTGGGCCTCTTTGCTTGGACTGCTATCTCTACGACCTGATCTTAGACAAGTGAAAGTTTATAGGTGAATGGACAGACAGATGGACAATAAGTGGATGCTTTAGCTATGTGGCAACTTTGAGGAGGGCTCTTTCCGATCTAAGAATATCAGCTAGTACCTTTTACACAAATCCAGACCAACAAAGAACCTTTTCTTGAAAATTACTTTGGTAAAACTTGGCTGACTTAATGAACACAGGTGGAATTCAAGTCAGAGTCCCAAGTCTTCAATGGCTTTGTGGCTGACTGGCAGTAAATTCCTGTAGTCAGGTTCACAGATGTGATGAAAAGGCTTTCAGTAATGCTGAAGAATGACACTGGGCCCAGTGGAATGAGAAGCCATTTGGTGAATGGCCTTTCTATTCAGGCTGCTTGTGTAAGCTTATCTGATTTATTTCTGTTGATCACATCAATTTCCATTGACTTATGACAATGTTTTTGGAAAAAAAATAATCCCCCAAATGGCCCTGGAGAGTCATTAAACTTGCTCATTATCATTGTCCCAGCCCAACAAGAGAGAAAAATGTTAACGGCCAAGTAAATAAGTGTTTACAATCACAAAATAGCAAAATCCAAAGCCTTTGAGAACTTTCTTTTTCTGTAGTGGATATAGTGACAAGTCAGCAGGGACAGATGAGGTGTGATAAAAAATCCTAACATGTCAAAGAGCAAGAAGAATACTACAAAGCCTGGAAAGAGCTCACCAGCTTTGATCTGCATATCCTGTTGTGAACATTTAAAATGTCTGCCCTGCCCAAGATTTCTTATCAGGGTCCTCAGAAAAACATCGGCACTGATCTGATGCATCTTGGGAAATGAATTCACATCAGACTATTAGAAATGTCAACACCTGGAGCTCTTCACACCCGCTACAAGCCTGTGCTCACTATTACAGAGTATTTTTAGCTTGAGGAGGAAAGTGGCAGCTCAGTTTTGTAGATGTCACTCGACCTGCTCAGGAAAATCCAAGCTATGTCACTGTAACCCCGACCCAGAGAACCGTGATTTCCTCTTTGTGGCTCTGAAAATGGCAACAGGACCGGATCAGGTGCTGGTTGCTAATGGCCTGAATGGGAACTGGGTCACTGACATGCAAGAGTTTTCATAAAACATTGATGCTACACAAAGAAAAGATTAAAAAAAAGAAAAGAAAAAAGAAAAAGGATAATGAAAGGCTTCCTTCTGTTTCTCCGGTCGGTGTGGTATACGTCCTCGCATCTCTCGAGACAAACCCAACTTGACTGTATATGGTTTGTGGTTATTGTGTAAATAATGAACTGTGGCTTTGATGGTGTAAACAAAGAATAGAGAATACAAATCAATAAAACCAAAGCACATTTGTCATTCCATTCAGAGCATCAACCTTCTCAATAAAAAAGTAGGGAAGATTATAGCACAGACCGCCTCAGCAAAAATGTATGAGTGTACTATTGCTCAAGGTAATCGAATTGATAAATGACTCCTCACCTTCTGCCCAACTACTTTTGTTAATCTGAAAACGATAAGATGCATACTTGGGAACTAAAATCCACAGTTCACCAGAAAGCATTTATTTCCAACCTAAGATGTGTTTCAGTTTTTACACCTGAAGACTGTAAACCAGCAGAGCGACAACCCTGCAGTTAGCGCAAAGGTGGTGAAATTAACTTAATCCACCGATAAAGTCTGTAATCCTTCATTTGATTGCCCACTCCTCTGAAAAGCCTGACGAGTTTTCTATTCTGGCGAACTGCGTTTGAAATAACAGACCTCCCACACAGAAACAGCCTCGTCTAGCAGGTTTACCGCTGAAATTACACAGGTGACAGCAGAGGCTATCAGCCGCAGCTAACGGGGGGCGGATCATCTATCTAAGTACATTAGGGAGAAAGTTTAAAAAAAGAAAAAGACACATGCAGCAGACGTTACATTTTCAGGTGCTTCATATCATCTCTGATCAACTGACCAAGAAACAATGAGATCAAAGCAAAGTGAAATGATCTGAAGCAGATCAATATATGTCAGAGTAAATAATTGCTGTGATTAGTTTTATCTCAGGTTTTGAAGTGCTGCAACCTGGTATCCTTGTGCATCCATCTGAGTACCTATAATAAAAAACAAAGGTAAAATGTTTAATCTGTCATAAAGTCCCTGATCCCTTTTCATCTTTATATGTTGATTTTTATTTTCTTTAGAGCTCTACACCATTGTTTTATCTGTTGAAAGTGCATCTATGAAGAATAAAACTTCAATTCTTAGCAACAAAGCACTGCTGACATTTCAAATAAATGTGTCTCGGCTCATCTGTGAGACCAATGAAGAAGTTTAGGGACGAGAGAATGCTATCTTTAACGCCTGAAGACATCAACTCCAGCTATTTTCAAACCAGGCTGGTTTTTTTTTGTTTTGTTTTAATGTTTTTGAATTAAAAAAAATCATCATGGGTATGGGTACCACTGAAAATTAATCTACCTGTCAAGTTGATTTTTGTGAGCATGCATGACCTCCTTAGACATATTACTCTCATGTTTCAGATAACTACAATTTCAGAAGTGTCCCTTTTCCAGCTTGTTCTTTTGTGGCAAGACAGTTTTGCCATTATTTGTGAAGTGAGACATTCAAAGTAGTAGTGTTGAGGTTTTTTTTTTTTTTTTCTATTATAACTGAACATACCTGTTAATTCCAAATACTGACAGACATTCAGGGACACAACGGTCAAGAGTCTGCCCAAACAGATTCAGAAGGCCAAGAAGTGAAGGACCTCTATCTTAGTGCAAAAACTGAATAAATGTCCTTCAAAGACACACAAATCGACCACAATGAGACAGAGGTGTAAAAGGAAGAGATGTAAAAAGACTGCAAAGAAGAAAAAGTTTACAAGACACCCAAACTGTGAAAAAAGGACCACAATGACATGAAAAATGAGTAATGAAATAGAGGAAGTGGTCACAATAGCCATCACAAGAGACAAAGCAACCATGAGTTGAAGCAAAATTACTGCAAAAGGGATCCAAAAGGAGGCAGAAGATCTGTAAGACTCAGAATTATACAGCCACAAGAAATAAACAGCACATCTAGATGGAGTTTTGGAGCCCGATTCCCATGCTGTTTGCCTTTTCTGAAAACCACAGATGCACATAACCTCAAGGTATTACAGCAGTTGGAGCATCCAGTCGTTTCTCGGTACCAGTGATCTTGAGCTCATTTTTCCAATTTTGCTTCTTCTTGTACATGCAGCATAATCTGCCTGTCTAATTTCTGAGAAAATGATATTTTGGTTTCCCTTTGGAAGGATATAGTAAAAATAATTTCCAAAGAGCGTATGAATGAATAAACGAATTATGCGATGCAGTCAGAAAAAAGAATAAAAACCAAGTCGGTAACAGGATATTACTGACCATGACAATAAGCTTTCTGACTGCAAGCAAAAATAATGCTTGATCAAACTGTTTATTTTTCCGGGTTTTTTTCAGTATTGTGTCATTAGAAACAGTTTATGCAGTCGGGTTGTGTAATTGCGTTACTGTAGGTGTACAGTAGTAACCAGGCGACAGAGACCTGGCCGTGCAGGACAGATGGCGTGCTTTGATGATGCGCCTTTGATGTGCATGTGGGCTGAAAACCCCGCAGATCCCTCCGGCTCCTGACAGCCCTCAGCTGTCACAGTCGGGATGTAAAAGGAAAGCGAAAAGGAAAGAAGGAAAGAAATAAATAAAAGGAAGAAAGTTGAGCGTGACAGGCAATCGATGGTATTTCCGATGGCTTCGGATTAAGGTGGGATTCTTTTCTCACTGAAAGAAGTTCAGAGCTGCTGTCAATGACTCGGAATTAGAGGCCAATTTTTCCCAGCCTGAGAGATTTGGGTTCCCTACTGGAGATTCGGCATGGTTTTATTGAAGCTCTGCCACATGGACAGCTGGGTGTGCTGCAAGACTAAACTCCAGCTGAAAAAAAAAAAAAAAGCATTACTTACTGATCATTAAACTGATCTTTCTTAGTCAACAACTATTTCATTCCACGATTGATCCGTGACCCAGCGCTTCAGCTCTCAATTACTGAAACTATTGATCAGTTTAGTACCCTGGACCTGTTACACTTTCCCATGATCCAAGCTAGTGACTTCAAATACACAAACACAGGATGCACCTGGTGATAAGTTACCTGACTGATGTGACAACAGGTGTTTAAGTCACACTTGACTGTTTTCTTAAAAGGAAGAAAGTTCTGTGTCCCCGACTAGGTTCAAAAATATTTAAATGACCACAATTTTTATGATGATGGCCTGCAAACACAACCACAATGAAATAAATACAACAATGGAGATGTGTTCAAGCCCTGCGATGGACTGGTGACCTGAACAATTGACTGAAAAGACATTAAATGTCCAGGTGCAATTTATTCCAACTCCAGCTGTTGGAATGCTATGAAGAGAGGAAGGAAATGAAGAGTTCATGATTCATAATACACCACGTGTGTCAAACATGGTGGAGGGAGTATTATGGTACGGGAATGTATGACTGCTAATGGAACAGCCTCACTGGTGTTTATTGATGACACAACTGCTGACAGATGTAGGAAGATAAATTCTGAGGTGTTCAGGGCTGCACATTCAGCCAAATCATACAAAACTGATGGGATAGAGTTTTAACGTAAAGATAGATAATGACCTTAAACATACGACAAAAGCAGTCAAAGACTGCTTGAAGGCAAGGAACTGGAATATTCTTCAATCAGTTGTCTGATTTTATCTTGATCAAAGAAAGCTTTTTAAGTTCCAGGAGACAAAAGTAAAGGTAGAAAAGGCCCAGAAGCAATTGAAGATGTCTGGAGCTCAAGGACTTCCTTCTTTGAGACCTTCACTTCAGACTTCAAATAATGATGTTAGCTTTAAAAGTTAGTTAAATGTACAATTATAAATTTGTCCACATTTTTTGAGCCATTTTGTTTAAAATGGTCGTAATTTATTAATGATAAATGCCACATCTTTGTTCGATCTCCTTCTGCAAAAGTTTAAAGCCTGCCCTTCAATCTAATCCTAATTGTTCTCTTCCTTTTTCAGATATATAGCCCTGACATACACAAGCAAAAAGTTCTGCCTCAGTCCAAATACTTCTGTACCTTTTGTTCTGTCTGACTTGGACTGAAGAGTCCTGCAGGAGCAGGTTGGACTGAAATATTACCCTGAATATTGCCATCACCATTTGTGTTATATGAAGTGTTATTGTTTTCCAGGTGACATTTATATTGTTGCAACCACTCAGTTTATCGTGTTGAACTGACGATGTTGTAGGTAATCCTTACATCATCTTGGATTGTTCATGGCAGTTCTGCCACTACAGCAGGCCAGATAGCAACTGTATTTACCCGGCTGAATTTAAAGAGCATTTTTTCTTTTTAACAGCTAAAAATGAACGGAAGGATTGTATTGCATTACTTCCACAGTTTACTGGTTCAAAAAATTCAGAACAGGTTGATTACACAGCAAAAGCTAATTTCTAAGAAATTTAATACGAGTTGTTTCAAGAAAATTATAAGTCTAATTTAGATTATTTTACTATCTTTAGGAATTCCAGTCAAGAACATTGGCATTGAGATTTTCTTTTTCCTGAAAACAAGACAGTTTTGACTAGATTTAGGAATATTATTTCTAGAGGGGCTTTTTTGCAGTGTAATGTATGGCTGTTAGAAATTGAAACCAGATGTTCTCATGAATGAACATCATTCTATCAGTCCGTCACTGCTCGATTCATATTCAAGTGAATGAGTGTCCACCTGAGCTCTTTCTGAAGGCAATAGGTGAAGTTCCCAGTCCATCACATAAAGAGAAGAACCAACTCTCACCGTCACTCTTCGGGTCAATTTAGACTCAGTTAGCCATTTTTGGGATTGTGGGGGAGGAAACCTGGAAAAAAATCGTCAAATATCCAGATATCTGACTCCTTGAATCCATCCCAAATAAGTACAAGTTTCTTTTTTTTTTTTTTAAATCTTTGAAAAGCCACCTCATTATCAGAATAACAACCATTTAATTAATTCAACTGTTGGAACACAACGGCTTCTGATAGTGATAAGGTACTTAAAAAAATAATAAAATCATACATATATTTTTTGTTGCTCTGTTTACAGCTCCTGTAACACCAGACTATTATGGGTTCCAAATTAATCAAGTTCAAGTAATTTGATTTTATATCTATGGCTCTTGAAACAAAAACAAACCGTAAATCATAAATCACCTTCATACAAGTGCGCCATATAAATAGATAATTCAGTTATTCATGGGTTCTATTTGATATCTACAAAAAGCATTTTTTAAGTCTAATAAACTGTGAAAAAAATATAATTAAAACCCACTAACAGCAAGAAAAAAATGGATTTTACCCTAAAGCAGTTCTTTCCTAATTTCTGTCCACAGTTATGCTTTTATAACACCTCCCACATTTCATGGCTAAGCAATTTAATGATGCTGAGGATCAACAATAAAGCCGAGTGCAACGTGCGTAACTACTGCAGCCAGATGGATGGACTTTTAGAAGCAGGGAGCAGAAAGTAGCAGTGCAGTTTCTATAATAAATCAATAAAGCACAGGCATAAAGAAAATAAGAAAAAATTAAACTTGCCCACCAGTATTTTTGTTGGTGGACAAAAATCTGAGGTGAAAGGTTGGTTGACATTATCGCTTCTAGTGAAGGAAGTCATTTACGCTGCAGCTGTACATTTAAAGAAAAAGAAAAAGGTACAAGTTTATTCAAGTTAGAAACTTCTGACAAAATTTCAAGTACTTAGCTATTCCTTCTCAGTGATGCTCTATAACTGGGCCTAAGCTGGAAGCTGGAGCACAAGACTTGGCTTACACCTTTTATGAGAAGTGGTCACTGACTTTAATGGAAATGGAATGAAAACTGGGCTGGGAGAAGAAATCAATGTACAACATGCTCTTTTTAAAATAATTTGCAATAAAACAAAGGGCTCCTACTTTTGTTCAAATCTAAAGCAGCTAGAAGGCGCTGTAACTATGCTAATCCACTACCGTCCAGGGTCAGTGTCGTCCACACCCGTGGAAATTTAAGTTGAATCCAGATGTACAAGATTAATTATTTGTACTGAAGAGGAAGAAAGATAGCATGGCTGTCCAGGTGAGAGACAACTAGGACAGGAGTCCAAGGCTTTGTCGACCATACACAAGACCATTTAGACCAGGAGTAGACAACAACCCTGGTCCTTGAGAGCTGCTATCCTGCAGGTTTTAGATGTTTCCCTGCTTCAATACACCCCAACACAAATGACTGTCATTAACAGACTTCTGCAGAGCCTGATGGCAAGCTGATGATGACAACATTTAATTACAATCAGGTGTGTTGATACAAGGAGGCATCTAAAACATGGTGGACATCGGCCCTTTAGGACCAGGGTTGGTGACCCCCGACTTAGACCCTATTTTAAAATGATCAACTCAATTCAGTTTTATTTATGCATCACTAAATCATCTCAAGGCTTTTCCACAATACAGTTTAACTTGTTCCAAAGTAGTTCAATTAATTCAAAGCCAAATAAATATTAATTATTGCTACACTAAGGAAATGAACAGACTGCATCAAAACGTCTTGGATACAGTCCCCTGTCCTGAGCAAGCACCAGGTGACTGTGGAAAATAAAAACTTCCCTTTAAACAGGAGGAAACCTCTAACATATGCCAAATCAATTGTGGTAGGTGACGAGCAAAAGGAATATTAAGGGTAAGGACAGATGTAACAAATATTTTAAGGATTTATAAGTGCATGGAAACAGCATCTAAAGGAAGAAAGCAGTCACAGTTAAATGACCTCCTTTTCTTGCCGTAACTGCCTCACCAGCTCAGTCGAGCCACCAACTGAGTACATTTGACATCCATAATACAGAGATCAATCAGTCCACCTTCTTCAGCCAGACGCCTCTGCACCTCAAACCCAGCTCCAAGCTGAGACACCAAGAAATGTTTACTTGCTCATCTCACTTTCCATAATCACTTAAAATGTCTCAACTTCAACATGATCGGTTCTGCTGTTTAGCAAACTGTTGGAACAATTTACCATCTTGAGGGAATATTTGTGCAACCCTCACCAGTCACTCAAACATCGACACAAACACCCCACGTCATCCCACGACAAATTAATTTGATATAGTTTTCATTTATGTGACAGTTCCATTCATCACACCATAATCACTGCAGAGAATTTTATCTCACGAATCCAACAGAAATATACTCCACGTGTAAAGAAAAGCTGCAGTTGTCCACTCAAGAAAAGCTTAGATTTCACTTTCACTGCTGTAAATGTATCAGATTGATTACATTTAGTTAAGTCAAGTTTTCCCTCCTAGCTACAGATGAGTATAAAGACAAGTTGTTTACTCAACTGATATATTATAGTGTATGACACTGTTAAAAAATTCATTTTATAGACTTTTAAACAACTTTGATCAATTAAAAACTATTTTATATAACCTAACCAGCCTTACCCATTCACTTTTTTGTATCAATCAGCATTTGATTTTAACAACATGAAGTTGAACTTTTTTCTAAATCAAATACTCCTAAATGTTGATCAATTATAAAAAAACTTGTTTCACCTTAAGTGACAAAGTGTCTGTAGGTGGCAGCACTGGTCTACTGATCTATTGATTTGATCAGAATTTTTCACTCCAGCCAGAAAATAAGAGTTTACATAAAATTATCTGTGTGATTATTGATTTGCAATACCTAATTGATATATCTGAAAGATTGTGTGCCCGACTAGCAAGTAAATTTTTTTCATTTTTTCAATTATATGTTTTCAAATTTCACAAGGTATTTCCTCTAACTTTTGCTGCAAATGTTATGACATTAGAATTTAAGTTTTGTAATGAAAAAATGCAATAAAAGGCAAAAAGACTTGTTAGATGGAATCAAAGTTTGTATATGTTAAGGATAATTCAAGCTAGCCCCTGAATTTTAATTAATCTAAAAGTCAACATTTGCTTCGCAAATTAATGCAAATTCTAACATTAAAAAAAGGTCAAATGTTATATTTGATATATCAAAAGTACCGACAACACCTCTCTGTCCAAACTTTTCCTAACATATAAGAATATTTGCATCTTGTCAAGCTCTCAAAAATATATTTTATAGTATATTGGCAATTTTATAAACAGAAGAGTCGAGCGCTCCCTTTTTGTCACGATTTCCATTATTAGCTGACTAAGAGTGAAAGAATAGTAACCTGATAATAAAAGACTTACATGCCTAGACTTCAGTGAATTTAATTATCTTTGCATGCCGTGAGTTAAAACATACACCTGAGGGTTTGATGAAGAAATGACAGTTAGTGCAGCAGTTTTACCTGAACGGAGGCAGGTGCTTTTAGGGAAAATAACAGTTCTCAAAACGACACCTTTACAGCTGCATAAGACAGCTGAACCCAACTGTAGAGACAATACCAGCCTGAACTGAATGTTTTCACAAAAACTCAAAGGAAAAAAATAAAATCTTTCCATCACACTGTACATGGCACCAATCTCTGAAGTATCTATAATTTTGTTTTTCAACTGTACTTGTGGCTGACAGGCACAAATATGCCAGCAAACAACTTGTCTTTATCAAGCAGCCAAAGTTGGGAAGAGTTGGGGGGGGTGCATTATCACAGCATCTGAAAACGCTCCACAGTAACAGATGTCAAGGCTTGTCCTTCTGATAAAGCTTACAGATAGATATCGAGTAAACCCGCTTAATTAAATTGCGTCAACTTTCGACTTGGACCACTTTCATGTGTCGCGGTGTTGAAAATGGATTAAGACTGACCATAATGAATCCTTCTGGCACCGGCCTAAGTTTTCATTAAACCAGGAATGTGCTGGGAAGCAGGGTCGAGGCTCTGATTAATCTCATCCGCAGAAGTGTTAATTGAATCATTCCAACTGCAGCCAGTAATCTAAACTGGAAATATCTCTGCCATCCTGTCTTTAACACTCATTTCACATTTATTACCGAGATGAGATTCCAGCACACTCACTAACATTTATCCTCTAGTAGATAAAACGGCTCCCTCACACATGCTGGCTTTGCAATTCACAGGAAAATGTCAATTTGTTTAACTGTTTACCTTCGACTCTTAAGATCTAAAATGCAACATTTGTCAGTAAGAAAAACCATTAGCCCTGAATGCAACCATGATTCTCCTCAAATTAAATGGTTCTCAGTGAGGCTAACAAGAAAACTTCAGAAACATGAGCCAAACTCACTCAAGTTTTCTTTCTGACTTTGTTTAGGCGATAAATCTACTTGTCTCTCGGGTAAATGCATTTAGGATGCATGTTGAATCCCAATGATGGGGATTTGCATGAATGAGAAGCAATTTTGGGAAACCTTTAATGCAAAACCAACATGCACACGCAGCAGCGACTGCCTGTTAAACAGCTGGCAAAAGTTGATAAGAGCCATTTTGTACTTCAAAGTCCTTGTATATGAACTGTTTTTTTTTTTTTTTTAAAGATCAGCAATTTGTTCTAAACGCAAGCTGCAAGTTGCCCATGGACATTGCTTTGAAAAACTAACTATTTTTGGAGTCACGCTGCAGTTTGTTGTCATTGTTGGAAAACTAACTTGCAGGAAAATTGCCCCGACTTTGCTTTAAATGATTCCAGTGTCTTGGGATACGTTCACCTTAGGGAATAATGGGACCAAGCCTCTTAATTATTTAATTCAAGTGTTCAAATAGCAATGTTTATTTATGAGATTGATTTCTTAAATGAAGACCAGGGATTTGCATGACTGTGCTGGTTTTTACTGAAATCACAGACGTAACTGATGGGATAAGAAGAACACGCCTCAAAAATAGGATGGACTGTGCATCTTGAATGAGTCAAGCAAATGCAAGACTTATTTTGTTCATCAATCCTTTTCCTAAAAAAAGGAACCTTCAACTGATTACCAGGACAGGAAATGCCAATAATTGACTCAACATCTGATTTTCTTCCACTTCAGTCCAGTTATAGGGCTGATGTTGAGTAAATCTAGGTGGATCTGGATGCATGTGCTGCAGGTCACATCCCACTTCCATGTCTTGAATTAGGAAATTGTAAAAGCCATTTTGATTCAGTCTTGCATAAGCTGCTGCACAAACTCAGAAATCCTATTGTAATACCTTGTATGAATTGCAGATTCATGCTGACAGCATTATGACAGCTGAGGCAGAAGTGGCTACAGGTGAAGGAATTAATTTATGGCGTGTGTGTGTCTCTGCATATTTGTTCTATGCATTTCTGCTCGCAATTATTCATGAAATATGCAGGATTATCCTCCAGCAAAGAGAGTGCAAAGTCCTAAGAGCCTTCATTACTAGTCATCGTATTGAACAGTTGTTTAAGGACTGCATCATTAAAATACTATTTGTCAAAGTAATAAAAGAGCTATTGTTGTTTTATTAAACAACAAACACTGCTCATTTCTTAAGGCTTCTGTTACTGTTTTGTTTCTGGTAGGAGCTTCTATAAATGATAATTCATTTATTATACATTGAAACTTTAACCTTGTCTTTAGTAATCAGTCCAACTTTTTAACCAAAGATATAAATATTTAGAATGTAATCACATGTAAAATGTAGTTCTAAAAAGACAAATCCTGCATTGTCGATGTCACTAATCAATATTCAAACAGCAGTTCATGGTACATTTATCAGGGATTATTTTCTTTTTTTTTAGAAACAGTGAACATTTAAGGCAATAAAATAGTGTGCTGAAGACTGATTGGAAATATATTGCTTTTTTGCCTCACCAACAACTGCATTTCACAAAAACAGAGTTTTGCTTCACAGATGATATAATTATGTGTTGATGTTGATTTTTCATGCGTTTGGATCAAAATTATATATTGTTTTTTTGTTCATTTTCAGCTGGCATAAGAATGCTTGTAAACAAAGATGTTCAATTATGGAATAAAACTTATAGATGGAGACAGATATTGATGGTTTACCTCCAAGATTATGGCCTTATGAGAAAAAAAAAGTAACATATGACGGTCTATTCGCACCAATTACATGTTCAATCACCAAGCTAAAGTTGCCCCGCCTCCCCCCTTTTCCCATCCAAGCGAGGTGCTTTCCAATTCATCCATCAAGTAACGCTTATCCGTTTGGGTTGGTGGGGGCAGCAGGCTTAGCAGAAAGTCCCGGACCTCATCTCTGCCTGGCCACCTCCTGCAGCTCCCCCAGAGGAATACTGGGGCGTTCCCAACTGCAGACAGTAAAGACAGCCTGAGGAGGATGCTTGTGTCTATAATCTCCTTTCGATCACCACCTACAGATCATGACCATAAGTGAGGGTAGGAACATCGATCAACTAGCAAATTGAGAGTCAAGTCTTTTCTCGAGTCCACATTATTGCAGATGCTGAGGCACATTCTTCATTTACTCGTTTATAAAACCTCAAGATACAAACGCATCATTCCCGACCCAGAGAGGACATTCCACCTTTTTTCAGACTGAGAACGAATGACCTCAGATTTGGAGATACTGATTCTAATTCTGCACACCAGTTAATTGAGAGCTGAAGAAGTTAACAGGACCTTATAATCTGCAAAAACCAGAGACGGACTCCTCAGACCACCAAACTGGACCCCCACCGACTCTTGGCTGCACATAAAATTTCTGTGACAAAGGGCAGCCCTAGCGATCTGAAACAGAGGCGACTTACTCCAATATCTAGGAACTGGAAATAAGCAAAAGCCATCATCCAGACTCAGTACCAGCAGGTGTCAGCCTGAAGACATACAAGCAATCAGTAAATGCTAACAACTACCCATTTGTAATCATCCAAGCTAAGCTGGGAGCTAGTTCTTGAGTCTCAAGATCACTGCAAATCCTAAACTTGAAAATAGAATACCATTACCCAGCCTCATCAAGGTTCTGGATGACAAGTGGCTGAGCTGCAACAAACAGTCCATTCAAAATACATCCTTATTAGGTTCAGATTTTCCACAAGTGCTGATTGCATTGTTGTTTATCCACTCATCGAGTAAATGTGAGTCCTGTCGCCTCTTCAAAATCAACTAAATTGTTTGGAGTGATTTCTTGCAACTTGGACACTACATCGAAAGGAAAAGACAAGAGGCAGTCTCATTTCTGTTTAAGGAACATATAATCATTGTCAAACCAGTTACATGGGGCTGAACTGTGAACAATATTTGAAACCGAGGCAGCAAAACTGTTCTGGTGCAAATTTTATAATTGCAGTCCCCATCTCACTGTATGTGTGCTCCGTAAAACAATAGCTGCTGTCAGTGGTGAATGAAACTTGTGTACTCATTCATATGCTACACGCAGTTATCTGCAAAACGTCTGAGTGTAATTTTCAACTTTGAAGCATTCCTCTCATTTGAATTGAGCCCCTCTTTGTGTGCCATTTTCTCCCCATCTCCCCTCAAAGTTGCATCTACAATCCATGAAATGAACAAAATAGCTCAGAAAATGAGAGATTGCCATAAAATTACATCCAAATAGCGCTGATTGCTTGATTAGCATCTGTGGTATCAATTTCAAGCCCTCAAAATCCATGTCATCTCTTCTCTGTAATGTTCCTCATTAACTACTCGCGCTTATATTTCCCAAAACACCATAGGGGGCAGTGGGGGTAAATAGAAGATAGAATATGTTTTTCCCCTTCAGTGTGGCAGTAAAGATGGAAAAAAAAAAAAAAAAAGAATAAAAGAGATTTCAATTGTGCCATCATGCTCTGATGGGGATGATTGGTTTTCTTACAATTGAAGAGGCCTAATAATGCAACCATGATTCAATTGCCATGGTCCTGATGGACTCCACTCGCCAAGTGTTCTGGACCACTCTGTGGATTGGCTCAAGGTGATCGTCGAGTACAGTGCAGTTTGTCTCTTTAACACTATTTCATATAGAGCTGGTGCACTTGGATTACCAGCAATCAATATTCAATTTAGCCAGTATTGCATACAGTGTGGGTTTGCTTACTCTTCAGTGTGTGGGCCGTTTCTCGGGATTTGCAGCTTGTGGTGACTATTGGATTTTAAGAGCAGTGGGTAAGAATAGGAGGTGGGGGCAAAAAATGTTCAAGAGTCACACAGTTGGAACTACCTGGCTTTTTAAAAATTTTTTTAAACTGGTTAAATAGCTCAGTAACAAATAAGGCTCTTCATCTTTGAAGGAAAAACTTTCCATCTACAACTCCAA
>JAOWBL010036790.1:0-27860 GCA_028564865.1 Zenarchopterus dispar
AGATAGATAGATAGATAGATAGATAGATAGATAGATAGATAGATAGATAGATAGATAGATAGATATAGATATATATAGACTCCTGCTATTTTTCCACCCTTTTTAGATTCCATCTTCTTGATTTTGCTGTTGCTAGGGATTACTTTATCTATCACAACTTTATCTATCACAAAAACCAATGACAAAATTAGTTGCCTCTTAATGTATAAATCAGTTATTAGTTAAATATGTCATTACATATGTTTCATGCTGTGGATTGAAACTTATAACACTTTTTAAAGAGTAATATTGTTCAATGTGTTGTCCATGTAAAGCAACTGGATGATGATGGCTCCACTTTAGAACCAGTATCCATGGTCTCTCTTTGCAGTAATTTGGTTGAAAGGGTTCCGAACAGCATTGGGGAAAAAGCATCTCCTTGGTCCGTCCTTCCACACTCCCTTCATATCCTCCGCATACAGCCTCTCTCACTTGGGTTGCTTGCATAGCATTCCAACAGTCTGACAGTCTTCTCTAATTCATGTATGTCTTGTTTCAGTATATAGTACCCCTTCTTTCGTCAGTGCACCTTAATCCCCCAACAACCAAGTCTCTATGGCGTTACCATACAAACATTATTGACCATCTTCTGGACGTATTTCTGAATCTTTGTTGCTTTCTCCTGGATGGTGGCTTTGACGTTCACTAATCCCTGGGTGAACTCATGCTTCCTGTACCAAAAACAGTGACAGTTCTCCTGCCATCTATCTACACGTGTAGTATATGGTTTTTAAAATCTCTTAGTTTTTAAAAAAAATTTTTTTTAAAAAAGCAGGTAATTCAGAAAAAAATGAGAAAAATGTGTATAAAACAAAATCTCCAAATTAAATTACAAGATACTTTCAGTTAGTCAGATGAACCCAGATTCCATCAGTATTATGAGCAGCTACTTTCTGTTGTTACATCTAAAACCCCTCCGCAGGTTCCAGTAGGTTCTAACTGGACTAAACATCTGTGTTTTTGGTCACAAACAGTTTACCATCTTCAAAGATGGATTACCTCGTTATCAGGATCCTGTGAGTCTCCTGAGAATCCTGCTGCTTCTGCGGGTTAAAAATGAACTCCCAATACGCCATTAATGACTTGCGCTCTGTTTACCACCATGGCTTTTGTTAACTCTGATTTTATTTGCTATTTTAATAAATCAAGACACTTTTTGGGGATTTTGCAGTTTAAAGTCAGTTTTTTTCCCTCTTTTTTTTAAATGAATGAATCCTGAATAACACTGAGAAAAGCGAGTTCATGGCTGCCAGTTATGAAAGTACAATCTGTGTCATCTGAAGTCTGAATGCTTAAAGTTGCAAATACATGAGGTACTTAATGAAATATCTCTGGTTAGCATAGTCTGCGACTGTTCCAGTTACCTTGTGCCACTTTCCACTCATTATAGGCAGCCAAGGGTTGTCTTGGAAACAACTTGTTGTTTTTGTGTGTGTGTGTGTGAGTGTGTTTCAGAGCTGCCCTGTCTATGAACTGGCTCCTGGGATCCCATGTAGTTACACTGTTGTGAAGTGTGAGGGACTTTGTGCATGTGTGTGTGTTGCTGAGTGCCAGGTGGCCTCCTGAGGCCTCGAGTTGGGAGAACACCTGCCTGTGCACTGCCTGCAGCCTCTGTTGTCCCATGTGTTTCAGCTTGTTGTTGTGTAACAGTTACTGTAACATGCTGCTGTGGGCTGCATGGACCCATCAGGCTTATCCGAACGCATACTCTATTTTACACGAATGCCGCTTCAGTAACTACCATTTCAACCACTTATTCTGAGTATTAATGGTAGTACTAAACCACATTCTTCATTAAAAAAAATGTCAATTAAGCCATGAAAGGCTTTTCAGTATTTTCCTCTGGGAAGAGCATTTAATCACCCATGAATTTATCTGTCCATCCATCGATTAGCTGTACCCATTTTATCTTATTTGGGGTCATGAGAGTGGGAGCCTTTCCCAGCTGTGCTTGTGCCAGAGACGGGGTGCATACTGGAGAGACCCCCAGTCTGATTCAGGGCTCCATTTACAGACAAAAAATCTGCTGTGATTACTAATAGGTCAACTCTATTTTAAATTAAACAGATACATAAATATTTTTTCAGAAGCCATTTCTAAATAAAAAGTACAATAGCTTTGGACTTTCATAGTCCACTTGGTAGCTCATATTTAGCATATTTCTGCTTGGGAGAACTTATTTTGCATGACTACTCAGTTTGGTTTGGATGATGATGTCACAGTTAAGACAGAGGGAAGTTTCAAAAAGACATTTACTATTTTTCTACTGTTCTGATTTCTTTGCCTCGATGTTGTGCTTCAGTTCTGTGCCTCATGTCCATTTGTTGCTCAGGTATTCATAACGGCACATAGTGGTCAAATTTTAGCAAGGCTGAACTTGACTGATTTTAACAGTAGAGCTCTGCATTGTACTTAACATTCGCTGTGAAAAAACTGTTATAGTGTGATCTAATCTACCGAACAAAAACTTTTCAGAGTGCAGTGATGTTGCCACAGTTTGTAAAATAAAAGGAGCATTAAAATGTCATTTCTCAATGACACGATTTTAAAGCTTTTACCAATATGCATGTTGCACAGTGTGCCGAGACAAACCATTTTCCTAAGTTTTCTGCAGAGAAAATGCTGAACTGTGGCGTGAGAGATGTATCTGTGCTCTGAATTGATTTAAGCTACTAAAACCAACAACTGTCTGTTGCAAAAATAGCCGGACATCATGCTGGCTTCAACCACACAGCAGAAACTCACCAACGACAACTGTTAATAGTCAAACATGACCTAATACACAGTGCTGAGATCAATAAGTGCCAGAATGACATTATTTTGGGGACCTAATGTTGAAAAGGATATGAAGTAATCAATCAGAATGTCCCAAACTGTGCCAGTACAAATGGCTATTTTGAAAATATTGATTTCTTTCTTTTTAGGCTACCCTGCAGTCATGTATGTGCCCAAATAATGGATTTAGCCAGTTTCAGTGGCCTTGAGTCAGTCATGCTGCCTTGGTCTGTGTTTTCTCTGGCTCAGCCTTCTCCTTTTCAGAGTTCCCATTCAGCTTGGAGCCATCTACAGTGAGAGCACAGAGCGATGAATATGCTCTATTCCACTCAGTTTTTATTTTTAGGTCTGAGTAGACTTACAGATGGCCTACATAAAACTGAATAGGGCTTCATTATAACAGCGGGGCAGAGAATTGGCCGGCATGTCATTGTGTGGTCTCTATTATGGGAATACGGGGGAGTTCAGTAATATAGCCTGTCCCTCTCTGTCGGCGCTCACGGCCAACATGATTTTCCATGATGATTTCTGAAATGAGTTTGTCCTCTGGGTTTGTGGCTGTGGTGCCACGAGGTCGAAGGTCGTTGATTCTGAAGAGGGGATTCTAGCATTTGGCTGCCTATATTAACATGTCACTCTCCCTAAACGGTTCATTTACTGCAGCCCCATTGCCCCGCTGCATCTGCTGAAGCTCTCAGCTAAACTGGAGAGGACAGTAATAAAAGTTTGAAGAGGAAGCATTGAGAATTAGTGTGGAGATATTACAGGGGCTCTCCCTCTGAGATCACATTAACACATGCCTCACGAGATGTTCTTAAGACCACGACGGCAGGAAAATTAATCAGGACAGGGAAGGGTTCTGAATTAGTGGTGTCAAACTTGTTACCCATTCATGCGTTAAGTGTGCTGTATATTCAGCAGTTTCATCTCAGTTCTTAATTTCATTTCCACCTCATGCCCAGTCAGTATATCCAATAAGCCCTGATTTATTTGATTCTAGAGTGCATCTTGAAAATCCATGTTTTTCTTCCCCTGAAGGCTGCCCTTTAATTCCATGATCAGATCAGATTAAGACAAGTGCCAGTTTTTCACCACAGCTTCATTAAACCTGTGCAGTTTCAAGAGAAGGATGTAAGAATTGGGAAATCTACAATACTATAGTAGCTTTGTCATTTTGTTTCATTTTTACAAGCAGAAACCATCTGGTTCCTCTGCAAAAGTGACACATATCACATCTTCATTATCCCATTTTTGGGCATTTCTGGGAAGAACTTAGTTTAATGCATACTGGAAATTATGTATCTGCAATCTTTCTTTTGTCTATTTGACATTCCAGACAAACGTAGGTGTCTATGAGAAGGTCTTGGATATGGGATGTTTCATTTGAATGCTGACAAATGTAAATTACTTTTTTTTGGTGACATTTGTGATGACACATCCAAGGACCTAATTGTTTCAACATTCCTCTGAAGGATCCACAACAGAACAATATGTTTGCTAAGATGATGTTATCAGCTGAGGCCGGACGTAATTTAAAAACATTTGGTTCATTAAGGTAAAAATGAAAAAACACAAATCAGAATGGTTAAACTGAACTGAGGAACTCACACATTATTACCGGTTGAAACTTTCACAAAACGATCAATTTAATTCTGCCTTTGGACAAAACTTTGTTTTTTCTCTTCCTCTGAACACAGAAGTAACTGCCTAAGATTTACCTCTCCCTTCATGGAAGCTGTCACAGGCAAAGGAAAAGAAAACTGACTGCTGTGCTTTTGCATTCCTACATTATCTAACATTTATTTCTTTTGAAACTTGCTATTTATTTTGAGTTAGCTGTTAAGGAGTTGGGGTAAGAAAAACAACAAAGCTCATTGTAAAACATTAAAACTGCCTCATACATCATAGCAGTCTTCTTTTTCTGGCTTAACAGTAACTCTGCCACATTTGCAAAACATAATTCCACCGCATTGACTTAGCAATTAGAGCTGAGCAGCATGTCTATATGCATCTATCTATGACTATAGCTATAACTTTAGAAGTCTTAAGTTGATTTGAAGAGCTGTGAAGCTGATGAATCAAATCTGTCTACAACTTATCTTGCCACTGTGAACTTATTTCTGGATTTTTTCTTTATAATCTCAACAGAAAAATGAAATATAAAAAGGATGGCTGTTTGAAAAACTCATGTTTGAGAAAAGAGCACAAGAAGTGGAGGTGGCTCATATATTTACCTCAGAAGTACAGGAATCTGGTTATCAGTGAGATGTTCACTTTGAGATATTCCCACAGTCCACAAATGTCGCCATGGAAACATGGAAGCTACATGAGTCAAAACAATGGAAACTCCTCAGGGTTAAAGTGACATCAGTTCCTAACTTTTTTTTAAATTGAAATAACAAAGAACCGTATTGTAGTTCTGTTGATTGTAAAATGTGTATGCCAATCTGGGATTTGATGACATTCCATGACTACAGAAGTCAAGCTCGAAATCAAAGTTAAATATCTGACTTGCAGGTGAATCAGACAAAAGTATTTCACAAAAATAAAATATCCAAAGGAAAATGTTTGTGCCCTCTAAAAAAATGTTAATAAATGTTAAATAAATGTTAATACACTAAAAACTAGGAAATCAAATAGTTTGTGACTTGACTTCTATAAGTTTGTATTTGCAAACTTAAAAGTATGAGTAATTTTTGAATATCCTCTTAATCTGCTCATTCTGCTTTCTTTGCTCCTTGATTGTGGCCCCCAGAGCCATCTAAGTAATGCGCATTGTCTGTCTTTTTTCTTTGTAAAAGTTTGAAATTAAATCCTTTTTCACAGTGAATATGTTTATGAAGTTTGGACATTAGAGTAGTTTTTTGCACTTTTTCTTTCCTCTCCTTTTTTTTTTGTAGAAACAATACTTTTTCAACTTGGAATTGTATCATTTCACCCACTGAAAGTGGATGTCTTCACAGGACCAGGCTCCAACAAGGGGATCCAAGGAAAACAAAGCAGAAATTGTTCCCAGTTTACTTGGACCAGACAGGATCTGCATGTCACCGAGACTGGTCATTTTACTTAGGAAGTGTCTTGACAGAGTAAAATGACCCAAATGTGTCTTAATAACGGTCATGACATTATAAAAGACAGTCAAACTCTTTACATGTTTAGAAGAGAAGCTTTGATTATTATCAATATTTTTTTTTCTTACAGCTCAGTCTCACATGAAAATATGTAATAGGTGTGTTTCTACACCTCTCAAAACATTAGTCTGTCACAAAAAAAGAACTGGAATCTGTGAGATCACAACTTTTTTTTGCTTTACCAGCTGTTTTACAAGCAACATCACAGGAAGCTGTAAGTATGTATTTATTATTGTTTATAGCTTAAAAAATAGCAAAAGCGAAAAGAAAGATTCATTGCTGAGACGAAGTTTCAGCTGTCAGTTTTCTGATGTGATCGTCTGTGGTGTAACCATTCCTACCTTCTTATGAGCATTTTTGATGTTTTTTTTTTTTTTTGAATGTTTGTATCAATTTCATGTAATGCAAAATGAAAATACAGACATGTTATAAACACTCGGTTGTGCAGCAAGTGTTGTAATTTCACCATTTTGAGCCTTTTTTGTGTAACAGAGCTCTTAGTCATTTTGAAGGGAGATTGTTCTGTTTATCATCTTTAGTATATCAAACAAGGGACCATCCTTTATCAAAGGCACTGCTACAAATGCAATATTTGTGAAAGATGCCCCTGCACCACTTTAAAGGTGATGCAGGGATATTTTGTTAATAGTACTGGTAAGGATTTGTGCAAATAATTGATCATGTCCAGCTAGTTTCAGCAGTCATGGGTCAGGACACTGAGACCCACGCCTTCGGTCACTGCTCTAAAGTCATTGCACATGCTGGGTTTGGGTCCGACATTTTAGACCCCATTCAAGCTTTGTTGTGCTGGAGTAAGAAGTGATTAATGATCTGAGTCATACCCAGACTGAAAAAATAATAAGATGTCTTCCATGACTCTAAAAGGCGTGCTTAGAAATAATCACAGTGATGTCATAGGAATGTCATAAGAATTATCTTGGACTGCAGTTGGAGATATATTTTCAAGTTTTCATGACAACATGAGCGTGCAGAGAACCAAAGATACGGGCATTTTCCACTCAGGCAGGATTTAATGAGGGACTGATGATGCATGATTGCAAATGAAGGATTTTTTTTTTTGTCCTTTTTTTGTACCCCACAGAATATATCTGCCTTTACTGGAATGTAATCTAACTTTCCAAAATCCTTCAGCAAGGAAGTGCGATGCAAATGACTCCTGTGGGCCTTTAAGTGCGAGAGTGGAAAAGAAGGCTTCAGCAGGATCTGATGCAGACATCTCTTTATCAGCTGCAGATAAAACAGTTATGTTTGGCCATAAACCAGTACATCTTGACCCTTTCCAGAAAACTTCTCATCATATTTGCCGTCGGAATACGATGACACCTTCAAGTATTTGCAGCAGGTTGGCGAAAAGTGGCAAAGTTGGTTCAGAGACAGAATGAAGGGAACAGCTGAGACAAAGCCAGAAAGTGAGAAATTGAAACAGACAGCAGAGGAGGCAGACCGGAGCGGGGAGCAAGGGAGCGTGTGAGACGGAGTTTTCTTGGCGGAGCTCCATGAAGTGCTGCACATTCCCGCAAGATTAATTGAAGCTGTTTCTGTTTTTGTTATTTCAGTGTGTGAATTACCTACCGATTACAGAGAAACAGCTGTTCACCGACTTCCCCTGGACTCAGACTGTGCGATTATGCACCGAGTGACAACCAAGACAAACATCCAGCGCTCTGACAAGGCCTTCACGCTTTCTCGATGTTCTTTCCACTTCACAAACTGTCAAGTGAGTTATTAACAAAACAAATCAAGACGAGGTAATTACAACGACAAAGAAATATTTATTAAATCTTTTTTTTTTCTTTTAGTTAGTCATAGCTGCTCCAACACGTGTATTTACAAAGACATGGCCTTTTTTGTAGAAAATTCTAGTGAGGGTCTGAACAGGAAAAAGACATTAGTTTGGATGAGTTCGGGAGGGGATGGGACTTAAACAGGCACAAGGTACAGTCACTACAATGTTAAAAGAAATGTGCAGTTTTGTGGCGCACCCATGCCTAGTTGGGGAAAAAGCATAGCTGTGGACAGAATAACAGTTTCCCTCTAGTATATGTACTGAAAACAAACCAAAAAAAAAAAAAAACATCTTGCATTTTTAAGAATATGGAGATGCTGAAAGCCAAAGACAGATAATCTGGCGTTGCCCGCAAGCTACAAAGTACCAAAGGTGACAAAGAAGTCCTTAGAGCGCATCAGCAGCTCTCCTTGTTCCACCGTTTGTTCAAATATACATGAAACATCCAGACTGGATGCAGGAAACAAACTTTCCTCTGCAATATAAACACACCGGGAGTTTACATCAATAAAAGTCTATTGCATCAATCGCCGGTACAACAATGTCAACTGTGGCTTGCAAACATCTGAAGGTGAAGGTAAGCACCACTAACAAAAAAAAAAAAAAAAAAAAAATCCGACATCCTGAGCCTCAAAGACAATTTGGATGCATAAATACATTAAAAAATGTACAGATTTTTTAGCTCTTTAACCATTCTTTGTTCAGACTCTCTGATTCATGATTGTAATGCGACTGTACTGCATGTTTGATATGTGCCTCAGTTGCACAGACAGATTTACACGTGGAGGGTGCAAAGTTTGTCTTTTTTCTGTTTCATATAAAAGACATAGAAAATGAAAGTTAGCGTGTTTTGTATCAAACCCTTATTTTCTGGCTAAGAACATTAACAGGTCAGCTAAATTGCCCTTAAAAGCAGTGTAAAGAAAAAAAGAGAGCGCATCTAACACGGTATGTTACAAGAGACTAATTGCTGGATACACAGTATCCACAAAACAAACGGATTGGTTTTTCTCAATGTGGCACGGCTGGAGGCAATCATTTCAGTGATGCTGGGTGTCAGGAGGAAAATAATTTTGATAAATCTGTCAGTTCAGAAAAAAAAATCCCTAAACTTCAATCCCTCAAAATACTTAATTTGTGCTGCTGCTTAAACAAATCATCATGTCAGATTATGAATTAGTGGGCCAAGACTTTCAAATCTCTTCCAACAAGTAGTATAATGCCATCAACTCCCTCACTCTCTTGGCTTGGTTTAAATTAAGTCAGTGTTTACATTTCACACTGATACACTCAACCCAACCTGCCAAAAGTGAAGGATCAAGGTAATCCGAGATTATTTAATCCAAATGTAATTATTCAAACTGATGAGTCTGAGCTAAATCAGAAATAATCCTCAACAGTGGTACTGCGGGGAAGGCGGTAATAACTATATCAAATTAAAAGAAATCAATTCAGGGTGAATGTTGCAAATTTGGGCTTATTTGTAAACTGTGAGCAAAGATGAAAATTTAAAGGAGACGCCACAATTTCAACCTTTCATTCCCGGTCTAAGGCAATGTTCACTCTGCCACTCCAAATCTGATTTATAGCATATCTAGACTGTAGCTAGAAAGATTTACTTTTACAGTCTGAACTACCAGAAACCACGTGAATTTTTTTTTTTTTTTTTTTACAAATTGGATTAAAAACATTACCAGATGCATCTCAATCTAAATAACCTAGCTGGTCAAACATGATTTTAAATAGCCTTTTTTCGTCATTTACAGTGTTACACAAACAACAACCACATCTATCAGAGTTATGGATGTGGGATTACTCCATTAGCTAAGCTTAACTACGGGTAACCTGCCTGGACCATTTATCCTGCTGTAAGAGACAGCCGGTTGAAAGGAAGTCCACTGACACATCCTCCATCTCTGGTGTTTTCCTGTAACTTGTTGAAAATTTGCCCTGCAGGTCCACATAACTGTTCCCCAGCCTTTCATACTGGTTTGTCTTTACTTTGGGGATAGCAGCTGTGTGAGTTAAGGAAAGTCGGCAAGGATATACAGATCAGATCTGATGAGTGATGAAATATATACTGTAAGATGTTAGGCAGAAAGATTGGATTCGGATCAAACATGCTAAAATCAGATTTGGCAAAAAACGAAGCAAAGCAAAAGACATCTGATTCCGAATTTGGAAGGTGGGGAAAATTTGATGAAAAGCTGTGTTTTCTGGCATGTTGCATTTTTGAATGGTAATCACTTAAGGCAGGAAATTGTCAGAAAATTTCCCTCCTGCTCTAAAAGAGAATATTAGGGCCTCAGTCAAGGTGTGTGTGTGTTTGTTTACTATATTTTATTCTCATAATATGACTCTGATGCGATTACAACCATGTCATTACATTCCTACTGTACGTTATTACACAGGTATCACTTTATGACACTCAAGACTTTTTAAGAGGAACTATGTGTTTTCTCTGTTATTTGTATTTAGTTGTTTTATATTGAAGTAAACTCTTGTAAAATGGCTCTTTCTCATAAAATCTTCATTTTCCTTTAAAATTAGTTTAAGAAGTATTTCTTTCTAATCTTAACAGTATGTGTAACTTATAATTCTGAGATTTAATTGGTATTAAACTCTACAACAGCTTTTATTTTTGAATTCCTAACACTTATACATCAGAGAAAATAAAATTTCAATCCAAATCTGTTTTTTTTTTTTTAATTTTAATTCTTTAAATGTGGCCCTAATACTCTTCAGCACTGCACTAATGAGCATGTCCCACAGGTTTTCACAGGTTTGTTTCACAGCAACTTTGACACATGCTCTCTGTCTCACTAACACATCTCTAAGCTAGTTTTGAGAATGAATCAAAAAAGAATTTTCCTCACGATTAAAAAAAAAAAAAAAATCTAAATTCTCACCTCGTGTTCAGCATGGACACGTCCCTGAACTTTGTAATAATGTTGCTTCTATTTACATTAGTTGTTCAAATAGTGATTCACAAAAACAATAGTGTAACAGTAAAACTACATTTGTGACATTTGTTGATGACAAATTCAAAACACAAATACACTATGTCTACACCCTGATGCACATCAGACTTTTTTTTCTTCTTCCTGGACATTGTTGAAAACAATTAAAAATTCACCTCTGCAATCATTCCAGAACGGACATATAAAGCGTGTTTTAATATTATCAGTTGAACTGTATGTAATATGAGCTAACATAACGAGTAAGTGTATTTGTTTTTATTGCCTTTCTACTGTACTTACAGACTAAACCAGAACAGAAAAAAGCACAAGAACGTCACAATAAATAGGAAAATACATTTGCCTGCCAAAAGACCATAACAACCTCTATGCATCCATCTAACCATTCAAATATTTTACTGTACACCCGTGTTGACTGCTACAACTGAATTACGTGATTGATTTATAAAAGAAAAACAAACAAATACATTAATTGATCATTAAATCATTCCTATCCAACCACTAAAAGATGAGTGCTTCTTTAAATCTTTTTGCTCTCAACAAGGGTCCTTCACCATTTGCAAAGATGCATCTTTTTTAACCTGAGAGGAAGGCTAAGTCATCAAATCTGACCCCGTGCTCTTAGCAGCAGTCTCCTAGCAACATCATCCTTCCTTGGTTTCCTCTCTGCTAGTCATCATGTGAAGTGTTGCTCCGGGATCTTCCACGTTGGAGGCAAATCCAGTCATGTTTTCATTTGTGGCATTCCCAAATAAAAGAAAATGTGGTGTGTAAACTTCTCAGGGATCCTGCTGTGCTTATCTGCCATTCAAGCTAAGGAGTGTGCTGATTGTGTACATTGTGTGTGAATATTTTTAAAATCATGTTTGTGTGCTTGTCTAAAACACAAATAATTGGTGTGATACTTGCATACTGTGAATGGTAGCAAGGCAAACGGGTAAGAGAAACGTCCACCTTGGGGTGACTCGACGATCAGCGCCTGCTGAAAATTCAAGAATCACACTAGTTGGCATTTTACAAAGTCAATAATCAACAAAGGCTTCGCAGCTGAAGTCCTTTCCTCTCTGCTTTCGACAAGAGAGATTGTCAGTATTTTTTTTTCTTTTTTTTTAAAAAGTGCTCCTTGAGGGGAGGTGTTACAGGGTTGAGAGGCCTGTGGTCCAGTCAGGACAGTCCATTCCCGGGACAGCTTCTGAGACTGGACGCTATAACGACAAGATGGCAGCCAGGAGCATGAGGGCGGAGCTTAGCAGCAGGACTGAAAACTGGTGGTCACCAGCAGAGTTCACGTCCCGTCTCGCTGGTTCGGGTGACTCGTGACTGACTCCATCTGAGGGGGGAGAGACGAAGATGAAAGCAATGATAGGTGGAGTATTAGATTAGACTGAAAAAGAAAGGAATTTTGCTCATTTATAGACATTTAAACAGAAGTTGAATCACTTTTCCCTCTGCCAGATCCAATATTCAAATTCAAAATTGAATTCAAAACTACGCTATTTATCCCTAAAGGAAAGTCAATTAGTTATAGAGCACAGACCAGAACTGTGTACACCACCGTACAGGATCAAGGCTGCATCACCCCATAATACTTATTCATTTATTCCTCCTAAGCTCAGAAAATATCATATGTCAAAATTACAGCAAAAACCAAATTAAAATTACAGGCCCTAAAGCAGACATTCAATACAATGAATAAACTGTTGATCCCCATCTTAATTACAGTAGTGTACTCATAAACACTTTGGCTCTCTGGGCTGCAGCTCCCTGCATGTTTGCATCATGGCTCCAGAATGCAACAATGTGTAACACACTTGACACGATGATAATTAATGGAAATCAGCAAATGATGCTGCATATTTAAAAAAATAAACCAACAAACACACCAAGCCCATTCTTTGATCTGATGGTGTCTTGCATTGTTGGCACAAATCTGGCCAGAACTACCACAGACAATGCAGAGGTCTGACCGCCGGGGACAGAGAAGTGGGATGATATTGGACTGCATGACTGTAAAAGCTCTTGGGGAGATGACAGTGATAAATCGCACCATAAATACTTGTGGATCTACTGAGATACTGGCCTAGAAAAATCAAAACAGCATTTATAAAAACTTGGAAATGCAATGAAATTCCAGCACCATAAAAGTCCCAAAACACAAAATCGCACAGGTTTCTCTAAAGGAAAAAAAAATGTGAAAGAAATAGCCCGTGCAAAAATATCAGCTGACCGGAATCCAAAGAGAACATTTCTGGAGTTTGCTAAGGAGAAATATAAAGCTGCTAAAAAAATAAAAGAAAATAAACAAAAACTGTCCGTGCTTCTGCACTGATGTTCTACTGGAGCGTCCGTAGTTTGAGGAAGGCAAGTCTTAATCCAGTGGTTCCCAAACTTGCTCTGATGCCCCCCCTTTGGTTTATAAGAAAACTTTTGCACCCCACTCTGCCTTGTATGTGAGTGTCTACTTCACTTTGAATTTTCTGTCAGCAGATGTGGTGAAATCAAAACTACTCTGCACTGACCCAATTCTTTTTCTAAGTCACAGACAGAAACAATATGGATGCTTTATTCCCACCAACCTCCGGGCTCAAGAGAGTTGTGATTGTTGTCATCAAAATCGACTCCTTCCTGCACGTTCCCGCCGTTTTTCACACAATTGTCTTCAGAAAACAAAGGGGAGATCGAACGATTAGGCAAGTCAAACGTCACGGCCCTGCAGCCTGATCACAAGCTGGTACGCAGCAGAACGAATTCAGGGAAACAGCAGACGCGACAATCAGCGACTCACTTTGGGGCCTGACGAAGACTTTGAGTCGAAGGCAGCTCCTCCTTCCTTTGGTGTCGGTGACCGAGGCTGTGGACACACGGCACAGGGTTAAACAGGAGCACCAGAGGCATCTTACCTTTACTCCTACTCACCCGTAATTTCATCGGGAGCTGCGCAATCATGGAAAATGTCAGTTTAAATGTCACTCGCTAAATGCACATTAACATTTGAATTTGACAAAAGATACACGCTAATTAAAACATGAAATTATGTGATAAAATGAAGCCGTTTCAAGCACAGAGGAAATTGTACTGCACCCTGTCAGGCTAATGTCTTCCTGAATCAATGTGATTCAATAAGTAATTATTTAATGTCATTATCAGTAAAGATGCAAAAGTCGATATTAAGAACTAATATTGAATTAATTTATCATTTTGAAGAATTGAAGCTCTGTACATGGTTCAGCTGATGGAAATTCTATTTGTAATAAAAAGTTCAAAATCATTCAGTTATCACCAGAAGTAATAACTTCTGTGTTTCTCATTTTTTTTGACCCCTAAAAAGAACAAAGAACTAGACAGACAAACATCAAAATCAAGCTTAAGAAAGGATCATGCAAGGGCCAGAGATGGGAAGAATTAGACGGAATTGGTAGGTTTTCATACCAATTATACCTCTTGATTAGTAGGAATCAAATGAGGCCCAATTATGTATTCATCCATTAACAACGACATGCTACACTTCACTGCCCCGCTGTTTTTTTCCTTCCTTAATTAAATTGACTAACCTGAAACCGTGCCACTTCACCTTGAAGAGCTAAAATCTGAACTTGCTTGCTCATTTCCATATTGAGCAGCACTTCCAACATGTCTGACAGTGGTTGTCGCAGCGTGGTTCTTCCCTGGCTTTTTAAAATGAGCTGCTTTCAAATGTCATACAGAAGAGCAAACACGTGCCTCAGCCTTCGCTCATTCCATGTTTTATCATCTTACTTCTGCAAATTCACTCAGCGTTCCCCATTCACTCCCCCGTCACAGCTTCACCTGAGAAGCCTTCCCTCGCTAAATCTCGGTCGGAAGCGTCAGTGAAGCCCGAGAAAGAACCATCTGACAAGGTCGATTGTTTCTTCATCAGCCATATTCCACACTCATCTCCGTGTGACTAAAGACGGAGGCGCTGGAGCTCGCCGCCTCAACTTCTGTCAATGTCACTCTTCCATTTCCAAGTCTAATTTGGCCACAAGACGGTCATTCCTGCATTAGTGTCTGCTCACCTACAAAATTTCATTTCCTGTGTTTCTTCATTGTTAGAGGCAGAGATTACAACTTTTGTAAAATTAATTTTCGCCAAGTGCTGAGGCTGTCTATCTGTGATTAATGACTTGCAGTTTTTCAAGAGTATTTTTAAGTTTTGTCTGGCTTTATCTTGATCCCACAATACATCAGGAGTTTGTCTTTGCCTACTGTGTCTAAAAACACGACCTGTGTCATGCCTGGAGGTTGTCAAGTGCTTCAAACAGTTCCTCGTCTGACCACACAAAAAGAAACAACCCCTAAAGTGTTTGGATATTTATAACAGGTCCTAATCATCCGTACGTGTATGTATGTATGTTGTGGTTTCCCACGTATGTGCATCTGTGCACAGACGTGTCTGCAGTTTGTCCAAACACTCTGTGCCACCAAATCGCCCAGACGCTCCGTGTGATGGATTCAGGCCCAGCAGTAAATTCCTGATAAAAGCAAACCGTGTCAGTGTTTCCACTGCTGCAGATCACTCGAGCTCTCATTTCAAAAGGCACTTTATCAGATGCCGTGTGGCTGTGAGAGGAGATAAAAATCGTCTTTAAACGCTACCATGAGAGGAATATTGGAAGTGAAGCGGCGGAGGGAGGAAATAAACGGGAGAGAGGGGCTGTCAATCACGCTGCTTCTGTCTGTGTCAGCGGGTATCGAGTAACTTACCTCACACCCCGACGGTGGCTGGAACAGAACTCGACTGCACTGAACTGGCCGAACTCTGACTGTTTCTTTCTTCCTACGTCTCTCTCGTGCTCCTTTGGTCTAAGTTTCCTGCGCTGTCTTTTCCTCGCAATTTATTAGACTTCCCTATAAAACAAAGACTTATGCACTCTTGCACAAAAACTTTAATAGAGCTAAATTCGCTATACTCAACTTTCCATCCAAAATATTGGATAAACTGTAATAAATAATTGGAATTAGTACTGCCGCTATCACTTGTTTGCTTAGGAGATAATCTCTAGATGACAATTTCATTAAATTATCAACTTTTTAGTCAAAAAAAAGTCAGGCTTTTCTCATTATCTATATGCACATTTTTCTTGTGCATCGTCTTTGTACTGTTTTCATCAACTCATTGCATTTTTTTTTAGATTGAAGGGAAGTGCTTTATTATTAGTTAAACATTTCCCTTCGGGGATTAATGAAGTATTTTTCAATTGACTTCAATTGATTAAACCTTGTAGCTGTTGAATTGAAGCGTATTTTCTTCCTTCCTCCTTTCTAATACTTCTCGTCCCTGTGCTTCGTCTCTCTCTGACACTGTGTCACTTTGTCTTCCTCTCATCTCACTTTCTCAGCCCCCCCCCCTTATTCCCCCATGCCACCATCCCATCACAGATTCCAACACACACACGCAATTACCCAACTGCCTCTCCGTCTTTCTCTCATGTCTGCCACCGAGGTCAGAGTCTGGGCTTTCTATCCTCGAGCAACGGCGCAGTCGTGCTTCGCCGGCACTGTAACGCCAGCTCTGCCTGCAACTCTAGACCCCAGAGTTAGTCAGGTCACCCGGATGCTGCCTCACTATGGCAATGACACCACGGTATAGTTCCCAATCAGACACTCTCAGACGTGTTCAGTCATGTGCTGTGGTACTCGTGATCGCGCTTTAACACGTATCACAGATTGCAAAACAGGTTGGGACGCCATGTGAGGGCAGTCTTTGAAGTGAATTAGACAGATCCTGATACAAACAGTGTGGGATCAGATATTTTTCCTGCGATGATTGAGTTATCTTGGGGAACAAAGCCTTTTGTCTTTGCCTTATCTGTGAGTTCATAAGGAGGACTGTAGGAGTACTGTGCTACAAGGGTTCATGTCATTATCGATGCAGATCTGTGCTGACTGTACAGAGCGAGATCTGGGTGTTTGAAGCACAGGGGTTTTACAGGGAGACAGTCATCTCTCTCACACTGGGAGAGCCAGACTTTCAACTGTCTCCTCTGAAAATTGGATTTCTATCCCCTGAGATTAGGATCAGGCTTCCACTGCTCCACTGCGGCTCTATTAGAAAAACATGAGGCCAGGAGGAGTCCACAGTACAGACCCCGTCATCATCTTGGTGACCTTTGACCTTCTGAGACCAGTTGCAAAACTGATGCCAAACCAGGGCAGCGTTCCCCAAGGTGTCGGCCTGTCTTCCAGACATCCAGCTGCAGGTGTCATCCATTTGATCAGGGCCCACCCCTCTACTCCACGCCTGGGGCAAATGATAGTCGTCACACATGAGGACAAAAGAGGGTCTGTCTTCACCACGACAAGCAGACATGAGACTCCTTCAAGAAGTAATTTATATCTCCACTTTCGACTCTTGAGCCATATTTTATGTAGAGTATGGGATCGGCATTCACTCTGAACTGTTATTCAGTCTTGTTAGAGAAATAAACTATCAGCATGGAATTTGACAGTAGGCACATTTCCATTACCTCTAAATTTGCGCAAAATCAAATATCCAAAAAGAAATCCTGTAACAAAAACGGCACTTTAATAAAAAAAAAATACTCCCAAATATCCAATAAACCTTTTTACGCTTTCGCAAGGAGGTTTTTCAGTGGATTTGATAATCCACTTTATCACAAAAGTGTAATGGAAACCCTTTTTGTGAATTTCCACGTCTCTGGCAGCGCTGGATGTGACATAGCCGATGAATCGAAAGTAATCAAAATCTAGTTTCCAGCTGTTTTTGACTTCATTAACACCATATAGTTGTGCTATAACACTTACTTAATCATTTTGCATTACATAAGGTCTTTGCCTTTGAATAATCATTTGAATGATCATCTGCTGCCTTCATCATCTGACAAGTTTCTCAACAGTTGGAGCAATAATCACAGTAATTTAAGACCAAATAAGCTCTTGTCCACCTTCCTCAGTGCTGAGACTTACGATGAGATGAGATGGACGAGATACAAGAATTATGCTTATTCGGAAAACACCGTTCCATGGAAACTTTGACCACCTGAAGCTACCTTTATCACAAATTCAGAGTTTTGATTTTTTTTCTGCAAATAGGTATAATGGCATTGCAGCTATTAATACCAGACACTCCAAAACAGTCACAAAACAGAGAATAAACAACAATCCCTTTGAATATTTCCACATGTTTAAAGTTCTGGACTCTGGGAAAGTCAAAGTTTCGAAGTCATGGGAATCTTGAGAGAAGTTCTTTTCCATTAACTCTCTCAATTATTAAGATTAAGTGTACATTGTGAAACTTAAAATATAATTACATTTTGTGCTTTTTATTAGAAGCAGAAACCTGTCCCACCATGCTTCACAGCTTGCTAAAAACATGCTGAAAGTAAACCCTCAGCAGCCTAAAGCCTCACTTATCACTTATGTATGAAAAATAATTGATTAGTTATATGTCATGTATGCTTTTTTTTCTTTAATACCACAAATTCAGAGTTTTCATTCACTCTTATTGGCTTCACTTTAAACCAAATAAGCAGATGATTCCCAAGAATTTTATTTAAGTTTTCAAATTTTCAGAGAACAAACGTTTACCGGAGCCCTCAGTTCTGACTACAGGTCTATATGAAATATTGTCTCTAAAAACCTTTCTGTTTTCCTGGAGATTTCGCTGTCTTTTGTCATTTTATTAAGCGTTCAGGTGTCTTCCCAGAAAAATAAAGCAATAATAAGAATCTCATGCATGAGTTGTGAATCTGAAGTATTGCAGAGGATGGTCCATATGGCCGGAAACTGCTTGAAGCCACATGAAGCTCGCTCTTTTTCTTTGATTCTCTTCACTCAGTCAAGAGCCAAATTAAGCAGAAGTGGAAAATATGAAGTATGATTTTGTTTTTTGTTTTTTTATCAACTACACTTTCCTACCATAATGCAGTCCGATTTCATGTTTAGAAAGAAATTAAAACAGACATACAAAAGAAACATCTCCTGAGTTCATAGTTTAAAGTTACAGGAGGACAGTCTTAGTGATGATATACATATATACATATATATATAAATATATATATATGTATATATATATATATATTTATATACACACACACACATATATATATATATATATATATATATATACACACACACACACACACACATACATATATACATATATATTGTCTGAGTCTGGGGGAAAGGCTGGACTACCACAGGATGGGATGAATGGGAGACGAAAAATGTCTGCTTTTTTTATGAGTCTGCTATGGTTCTTTTCGTCTTTGTTGTGGTGCCAAACTACTACTGCCTTTCCACTGAGTCTGTTATTACTGGTTCCTGTTAATACCCTTGAAGTTCCTGCCTGACCTCAGGTGTCAGCAGAATACCTCGAATCTACTGTGTCTTATTTAGTCCATCTCTTCTGCCCCTGCAGGGCACTGACTTCACTTATGAAAACATGACTTCCCAGCTGCTTGTTTTGCCGACTCTTCTCACGAGGAGGAGAAAGCCGAGCTCAGCCGGTCGGCAACTAAGAGGCACTTCATGAGAGACCTCACCAGTTAAAATGTTTTGCTCCCTCTGGCTTGTGTTTCAGTTTGGCCCACATTCCAAGGACTTGCAAAATAAAATCTGAACATTGCTGAAAAAAATATCCCAATATGATATCAATCACCTGATGCAAGAGCAAGTCATTTAGTGAGCATGAAGAGCCGAATACTTTCGCTGGTTTCAGGAAATGACTGTAAAATGTGACTTCTTTGTGTCCAAGTGCAGACGCATGACTGTTTCTTTCCCATCTGACTTTTTTGACTGACTCAGCTATTAAACTTTTGTTGAAATCTAAAACTAGTCTAATTCCAGCTAAAGTCAAAAATCATACAATCAAGAATATAAACACAAACTGAACCAACAGTTCATTTTTTTGCTGGAGCGAGTTGAGCGGATACTCACAGATATAATAATACTCTCTGCCGGGGCGAAACTCAAAGCCTAAGGAGAAGGGGGTGAAGAGCTGGAACTTCTCAGAGAACTTGAGCGGTCCGTTGGGGGACAGGGGCCTGTTGCACTCCCAGCGTTTGAAGCCCTTGGCGGTGTGATCGCAGGAGCTGTAGCCGTCGTAGTTCACCATGTAGAGGATGTAGCGCTCGGCCCGTTCGTCAGAGACTGGGCTGACGTAGTGCGGACAATAAACATCAAGGTAGTCGTTGATGCAGACATCGATGTGGTAATCTCCCCGATAAAATCTAGAGGGATGACAGGAGGGAGAAAAATGTGAATACAGTGTATCCAGGATGTTTTGCATGAAGATGCAGAAATGCTTAAATGTTTTGAGAGAGTGGAAAGTGGTAAAAAAAAAAAAGAAATTTCCTTTTTTTTTTTTTTTTTGCAATTGAATTTTGGTTTCAAAATTAAGTAACTTGTCTCTAAGTGTCCTCTTTTTTGTCATCTTAACTAACAGCTCTGTGTAAAGTGTATTCTGCTTTTTAAAACTTTCAATTGTTTCTTTCAGCTTCATGGATGTGCACGTAGTAGAAATGCATCAGAAAATGCAGAGACAAATTCAATCCAAATACACAGCACAAGTTTCAAAATTAGATGAAAAAAAGAGGAAGGAATTAAGAAAAATAAACATCATGTTTTCACATCTTAATTCTATTATTATTGGGTTTTTTTGCATTTTAATAAATAAAGACTATTTGAACACCAACATCATACAAGACATGGTCACTGACTAAATTTCCCGATGATTTATTTCTTTGTTTAATTCACTGTGTGCTTTTTTTATTATTTGTTCAGTCCGCTGCATTTTGCTGTTTCCAGTAATAACTTTCACATCCCCCAAAAGCAGCGCTTCGCAAAGGGCACACGAGGAGCTGCTGCTTAAGTGTGGAGAAAGGCGCTGTGGTTTGTCAGCGGAGTCTCTCGTCATCATTTTCACAATGACATTTTATTCGCAGAGTTATAAACACTCCAAAACCTGCAGACGTAAGATAGTACTTTGAGAGTCTCGGCCGCAGCTGAGCAACAAGTTATCATGTGTGCTTGAAAAATGAGCTTGGACTGAGAAAGATGTATCCATTCGTACTCCCTTTGCGTTAACAGGGTCTCATCATGTCGGCCTCAATCATCCTGAGCCTCTTGTGAGACCCGAGTCCCCCCGCAACCCGCCCGTCCTGGCAGATACCTCTCATGATGCATGCTACTCAGTCCTAAGCCATAAATCAATGTTGGTGTTCAGCAGCGATGACTTATGCCGGTGGTGAAATTAAAGTCCCCCAGCGTTACAGGGCTAATCCCCTGGTTAGCATGTGCCTTTAGCAGCTTTAAGAGGATCCTTCTGTAGAAAGAGATTTTCATTAACCAAATATGACAACTTGATGTAAGAGCCCCTTGTGGAATCTGTGAGTCTGGGAAAATGAGGCCTGTTCTCCTCGCCTCGCTTTGATGCAGACACCGTGACTTTTCTCCCGGTGTTTACTGTAAACTGAGTGGACAACTGACAGGGGAAAAAGGTGCAACTACAAGATATCCCAGGTATTCATTGCTGAGGAGAGTGATTGGAAACCCATATTCCCATAGGTGCCGTATAAGGTTGCATTTCAGAAGCTTTTCGAGGAGACAGATTAAGCTCGGACGGACAGCCGGCTGGTTGTGCCTCTGTAGCTGCTAATGGCCTGATGTACAGTATCACTGACATAGTGTGGATGTCTTCAATACTCCACCTCTGTCCTCTGACACAGTGAGGCCTGTCAGAGAAGAACGAACCAGAGATTGCGCCAGAGCATGCAGCAAACTGATGATCCGATAACACTGAACTCACTTGAGCACCACAGGAGGGGTTCAACCCCGGCTTTTCACCGGGCCTTAGATGAGCCGCTGCCGCTCGACGAAACATTGGGACCAACAATCAGCTTATCTACAGCCAGGTGAGACGGAGAATGAAAAGGGAGTCACAGCTGCTGCTGCTGACGTGTACATGTTCGGGAGGCATGTTCGCCGTAGCCTGTTGGGGGTATCGGGTTGTCATTACACCAATTGTAAATGTGCTGCAGGATTAGTGGCTGTCCTGGTGGGTTTGCAAGAGCCACAAATGAGCGGATGTGTGTGCATGCATGCATGATGGCAGGGTGTGCGAGTGTGTCTCAATTCAAATCTTTTTCTCTCTCTAATTATAGTCTGGTAAAATGTGAAACCAAAGCCCTGGTTTTTTTCTCCTAGTTTCTTCCCCCCTCCGGCACCAGCTGAGCGCCCTGGCTCCAAGAAGGCACAACATGGCCTCCTATTGCCTCAGGTTCATAGAAGCTTGCTGATATTATGACTACCATGGTCAGCCGGCTCCACCGTATCATATCCTCAGTCAGAGGCATTGTGGGTGAGCCTGCTTTGTCCCCCTGTGCCTTCACAAAGTAGTGAATGTTGGCTTCAGCTTTTTACGTGTCAATTCCTGTCAATCAAACGTGCCCCAGGAGAAACCCCCTAAGATCGGCCAGGATTAAGAAGAGCCTTGCCTTTGTAGGGGAAAGGTGGGAAATAGTTGGTAAAAGTCATGATGACCTTGCTCAGGCAAGGATTTTTGTCCCAAGATACATCCATATTGTGTCTGGAGTGGGAGATCTGTTAAGTAGCACTAACAAGCATCTCAAAATTAGTCTCCAATGACTGATTAGATTCTCCTTCTGCACTTAAACTAGAAATTAAAGCCTGCTGTCATCACTTGGTCAATGTTTCAGCACAGAAAAATCAATACAATAACTCCAAAGCTGTTCACTCAGCATCTTCAGTGCGGTGCATGTTCTCATTTGTAAACATGCTGCTAGCAACTTGAAATGCGTTCTACTAAGGCAAAAGGTTTATATAGTTTTATAGGTAGTGGCATTTTATTTTGCAGAGAATTTCTTCCTATTGACTTCACTTTACTCAGGTGGAAACATAAATTTTAATGATCGGCATCTCAGAATTGGCATATAAAACCACTATTACATACACCGCAGGATACCTCTATAATTACATAAAAAAAAGAAGAATATAGATAAAGACGTCAGCAAACAGAAAGACCCATGTTGCCGTAAGCAACAAGCTTTACTTTTAAAGTGTTGACGAGCTGCATTTCCTCGCAGGATCGTATCGGATTGGCTGTCAGAATCCCGTCTGCCTCTACAACCACAACAGATCAATGCAAATTACTACAGGCACTGCAGAGTACGAGGTCATTTGGAGTGTTTGCAGCTAATGAAGCAAAATATGTCACCAGAGTAACCCGAGGAATAGATGAGGCGTGGCGTAATATTGAAAAAAAAAAAAAGAGAGAGAGAGAAACAATTCAAACATTCCTCGGCCACCTTTATATGTCCGTTTGTGGAATAAAGGGGCTGCATGTGCATGTTACATCTGTTAAACAGTGTTCCCTTTCATCTATTTATTTGATTTAACATGCTTTGAGCATCAGATCAGGGTTTTGTTGGAAGTACTTGGACACTGCAGGCAAAACACCCCGATGCTCTGATTACCAAAGTGCCCCAGAAGCACGATCCATCCCTGCCCTTCTGCAAATTTAGCCTGAATAAGCAGTTTCTTATTTGGAATGTTTTTCTTTTCCATCTCTTGATGGTCAAAGGGTCCACCACGAGGTAGGATTGTGAGGTCAGCATAGCCTAAAACTGCATCAGAGAAGCTGCGAGGATGTAAGGTGTTTACAGCGGGAGACAGTGAAATGTAGAGTGAGAGTCGAAAAAACACCAACGGATGAGCCAGATGTTTGCCAGATGGAGGCTATAAGGAGATTTTTGAGTGGCACAAGTGAAATATTGAAAAGAAACAGAGCCATAAACACTCAAGCCTGACTCAAGATGTAAAGAAACAGATGACATTTCTGCATTCTCTGGCCTCGCCTTTCATATTTTAACTAACTAAAGATTTTCTCCTGCTGATCTTTAATCCGATCTCTACTCCCTGAGACAATGATAGCATCCGTCACGGCTCCGCTGTGGGCTGGGTCACAGCACAGAAATGAAACGTTGATTCACTTGCCCCGCTACGGGCTTCCAAGCGTACTCACAATTTTCAGCTTTGGGGTTTCTTCATTTTCATTACAGGCAAGATTTATTCATCTGTTTTTCTAAATGGCTTTTTTGTTACAGGCGATTTAGTGAATCATTAAGCCTTCACAGAGCTGATCAAGGCACTTTTAACATTTGTGTTTTCCTTTTTCTGTTCTTCTGAGCAGCAGGAGGTGGAGAAAGCCGATCGAGGGTTTAGGGTTTTGACAGCAGGGGGCAGAAAGAATGATCGCAAAAAAAAAGAAAAAAAAAAAGAAAATAATCACGGTTCAACAGTTCAGTATCAGTTATGAATGTATCATAACGAGCCATGGGCAAAGTAAAAGCAGCCAAATCCTAAAGCCATTTGTCTTGAGGATTAATGATCCCTGATTGGATGAAATACTCACAGCCAGTAAGAGGAGCTAATCAATGAATCAGTAACCGGAGCTCTTAACAAAGCACATATTTAAGGATAATCCCTCTTTTCAGTCAGCTTCCCTACTTGTTTGCTTTCTTTAGCTCCATCTGTTGTGTTTGTGTTATTCTGTAGCTGAGCCCAGGTAAGGAATGACTGAGAGAAACTGACACAGAGGGAGGTCGGCAAAGGAAGGAGGAGCAGGTAGAGCGCAAATACAAACATAACTTACTTATATACTTCTCTCAATGTTCACATTTTACTTATTTCATCAGCCGTTTCATTTAACGTCCCACTAGTGTCTTCTGGCAGCAAACAAGCCTGTCCGAGTTCAAGTCTCTCTGTGACTGCAAGATCTTTGTTTGCAGACTTTTAAGAGCCAAATTACAAGGCTGCTTCCAACAAATACTGAAGAAAATTCTTGGGGAATTGTAAAACCTTAAGTGTTTTATTTCCCAACATGAGGGTTTGAATAATATTTTACATCCTCCCTTGATTCCAGGAATTGCATTGTGGGGAAGCTGAAGTCTTGTGTATTTACTTTTTATAATATTGCACAAAATAAAACTGGGAAAAAATGTCTTTAGTCTTATCTTCGTTTGGACATTTTTGAACATTTTAAAAAATTAAAACACACACCAACAACTACAAAAAAAGTAGTGAAAAGAATTTCTAATTTGGATTTTATTTGAGATTTAGATTCCTTTTTTTAATGCAAAATGATCAAACCCTGCAAAAGGCCAAATATATCCCCTCAGTTATTCCGTTTATCGAAAGCAACAGTCATGAATGGAAAGAAGAAGAAACAGAAGCACATGATGTAAAACACACTGAAAGACAAAGACAGAAACCAAAGACAGAAACCAAAAAGACAAAGACAGAAACCAAAAAGACAAAGACAGAAACCAAAAAAAAAAAAACATCAGGGGAGAATATAACGAAGAAAGAAAACTCAGGTCAGAAGAGGAAAAAGATGAAAGAAGTGGAGCAAAATCAAGGAGTGAGAGGGGGCAAACACAAGCTCAGGAAATAAGGAAGAGAGGAGGAATAGTCAAAAAAGGGAAAAAGGAGACCAGAAATGAAGAGAACATAAAAAGAAGTTGGAAAAGGGGTGAGCATAGGGAAGAAGGTGTGAAGAATGATGAACCAAGCAAAAAAGATGGATATGAGAGAAGGAAAAAGAAGATAAATGCAAGCCGAAGAATGCAGACAAAACAAGAGGGCAGAAGTAGGTAAGAGGGTGGAGAGGAAGATAAAGCCCTCCTGTTGTTTTCCTCATGAACACAGCCGCTCAAAGTGGGGGCAGCTTCCCAGGGCTGTTCCACAAAGAAAGGAAAAAAGAGATTCTTTAAGGACACAGTCACACATGAAACTCCTGTTCACACACACACACACACACACACACACACTGTAAAGCTTAGTGACGCCCAATCAGGATGTGTCATACCGAGTAACAGCCTCTAGAGGGAACTCTTTAAGGGGCCAAAAAGGGTCATTAGATTAGATGCTGGTGATGATATGATGATGTCACCAGATGGACTCCGTCCATCTTGCTCCACCGGAGGTTGGGAGGTCTCCATTCATCCCTCTCTCCCTCCACCTGTCCCATCATTCATAGCTCTCCACCGCTGGCAAGTAAAAGCCATTATTACTTAACTGCCTAATTATATACACACACATCTGTCCATGGACCAACACAAACACACAAAATGCATTTAAACACATAATGTGTCTGCCAGAGGGCTCAGACCGGCAGAGTGTTGACAGCAACGAGATGAGAAAAGTGGAACCTATAAACTATAGACAGTTGTCTGCTTCGGCAATTTTTTTCCCTTCCTGGGAACAAAACCAAGAGAGGTGAATAATTGGCCTTAGATTAAAAACATATTGCTGCTTGTTAGAAGGCACTTTGGATAGTTAAAAACACAACAGAGGCTAGAGGGAGCAAGAAGAAGGAAACAGGCAGTAAGAATGGGGGCTGCTTATGGATCCTGGTGGTCCTGACTGTGCCAATCGCCAACTTGTCCTCCAATACAGCTGCGAAGGCTGACAGACAGACAGACAGAGACCGTCTTATGTAAAGCTTCATGTATATTCTGATCTCTGCCTGTCTGCATATAAGGTCCTTTTGTCTGTGTAGCTTGTGTGACACAAACACAAAAGAGAAAACAGGAAAGTATCAGTCTTTTTTTCTTTTTTTTATTAGCCTAAGAAGCTCTGAAATGTTAAATGCTGCTTAATACTGATGGAAAAACAAAAGGTGTATCCCACTGCGGTTTCAGTATTTTTTTTAAAATAAAGGTGGAACAACCTAGCAGAATCAGGACTGAATTTCCCATAATGCAACAAATGCAGTGTGTAAAACCCTGCTTGTGTGTCAAATACCCTCATTTCAAACACAACACTCCCCGTTTGCAATGTCTTGCAGTGTCAAAGAGCACCCTGATGACTTCCCTGCAACAATGTCAGGGCTATTTCTGCATAAAATCTCACTTCCAAGGCCCTATAATGGAATTTTCTGATGTGCATGGCATTTTCCTAGCTGGCGAAAGAACAGCTGTGGGAAGCATTGTCATGGCAATGTCAAAGATGTAGTTTTCTACTTTTTTTTTTTTTTAAATCCCCAACCACAATGATTGCCAAATCCTAAACTAGTGCTTTTCAATGCATAAACCTCTCCAAGTACTTAAAATGTTGAAAAACAGTAGTTGTAGAGACAATTGATGAAAATAGAAGAAAAATCAAATGCAGATGAATGAAAAGAAATAATTGAAGAATAACTAAAACACAGCTTTCATATTTGCAGGTCCTTCAGCATTCATTATTTTGAGGATGTGAGCTCTGTAAAATTATAGTTTCACTGCTTACTGTCAGTGTGAGCAAATGTCGTTGACGATGCACAAAAAGATGTCCAGCAGGATGCAGCTGGAGAACAGTTTCCTTTGCATTGGAAAAGGTGCTAAAAGGCTAATGAACACGAAACATTATGTGACGGGTTGATATGAGAATCTCTTGCTGCAGATTTTACAAACCTGCTCCGGAAAAAGAGAAGGTGTCACGCAGCTGTGTTGGCGGGCTGTGCAGTATTGGAAAAAAAAAACAAAACACACACACACACAACACATTACGACAGAATTTTAAATGACTCCAAAAGTCCACTATAGCTTTTTAATTTTATATTAGAAAAAAACCCCATCCACATTATGGCACCATAAACAATAGGTACAGTGACATTAAGGTGTATTTGTTTTTGTTATCTTTCAGGGAAGGTCATGTGATAGAGTCTTGGCAAATCAAAGAAGGGCATGCAGTAGTTTGGCTGTAGCTTCACCAGTAGTGTTGCTCCTTTTGAAAACATGAAACTTTTGTTAATCGTGAATGTTGTCTTTGTTACACCTGACATCCACACCACACTGGTTTGACCCTTGTAAATGTGAAATCTTTGATCAACTCCAAATCCCTGGAGAGGCAGACCGTGGAGAGACAAAACCAAGCGCTTTTAGAAATGACAACAACGTTGCACACCTTTAATTCCTGACTTCTTCTTCTGGGTTGGTGTGTACTATATCATTCCCTCATCTGTTAGGCCTACATCACGTAAACCATTACTGGAAGATATAAAACAGATGAGCCCTAACATCACTGTAAAGAACAGAGAATAGAGTACGGCAAGACTGTAGATTTAACTATTCATCACACAGGCTGTGG
>JAOWBL010036810.1:0-27852 GCA_028564865.1 Zenarchopterus dispar
ATGCTACGTGGATGAGCACGATCATTTACCATATTTAACAACCAAATACAGAACGATTTTGGTAGTTGTTTTTTTTTAATAATTCGTGTATGTTAGACATTTTTTGTGACACCTTATTTTTTTTAAAGCCGAACATTGAAGAACTTGTATAATTAGGCCTTAAATAGAGGCGCCCTGCCCGTAATTTGCTACGCGCCCGGGCGCGTTAATTAGGAGAAATACGGTATGTCCACGAACAGTTCAGAAAGCAGAAATTAGTTATTATTAAATGATCCCGACAGTTTTAAACAAAGAAAAAAAATAATGTTATTAACATGGTTGCTCTAAATGTGCTTGTTATACTGGCTAAATCTTCTTTTTCCCATTAGCAGGGAAATCATGACACAAACCCAGACTGTCGGTGTCATGAAGCTCCATCACCTCTTTAGCTGAAAGTTGAATCTGACCAATCATGACAAACCCGGCCTCATGACGTGGGTAATTGCAGTCCCAAAACAAATTTTATCTGGATACATCGACCAAAGAACTGTGCTAAAAAAATGGTGGCCAGAGAGTATTATTCAGTTCATTTTTAATTCATTACTACCATGCATTATTATGAACTGCTTATGTTTCTTAACGTGTTCTCACAAACAGTAATCAGCATGACGTGGACATAAGCAGCACAGCCAGTAGCTCTAGAGTTTCTTTTAGTGGTATTTTAACTCTAAATAATAATTGTCATGGATCTCATCAACAGGATGGGATTCTGGTGGGTGCTGTTGGTGCTTATGACTGGAATGGTGCGGTGCTGAAGGAAACAGGACAGGGGAAGGTGGTCCCCCCTAAGTCTTCCTATATGCAGGAGTTCCCTGAAGAGCTCAAAAACCACGGTGCCTACTTGGGTAAGGGTCACCCTAAAAAATCCTTCAAGAGTTGAATTAATGTGGTTTATAGGAAAGAATGAAAAGCAGGGAAAATAAAATCTTCATTTCAGCTTGAAGGTCCCGGTGAGTCACTAGTTCCCACAGTCTTAAGTTCACATCATCTTCAGTGGAGAGGCGTCACATCGCCACAGTAAAAGACCAGTTGTCTTAACTGTTTCACTTCATCAAATGTACCCATTACTGTTTTCTTCCTATTATCCATCCTCATTTCATTTCACATCACAGACCTCTGCTTTAGTCATCTGCGGTTTGTATTTGAACTTATCAGCCAGGTTGTTCATGAAAGCTAATCAGGGTCTTGATGCACAATTCTGGACGGGCAAAGTGAAAGTTAAATCTGGGAGAAAACGAGAGTATCAAAGTAGGAGTGGAAGATGAAAAACTGCAATAAAATCCAGCCCATGGTGTTCATCCAGCTCTGAACTTGTCTTCTGACAGTCAGTTTACAGATTTACTATGAATCACTGTCAGTTTAATTTACATGATCAGTTTACTAAAAAATAATCCTGATCTTCACAACTAATAGCCTATTTGGGTCACAGGTCTTTAAATCGACATATTTTATGTCCTCAGCTACGAGCATAGACCTTGTTTAAGTCAGCTGCTAAGAGTAGCAGCTCCTTATTAGAAATAAGTATTTTTTTCTTCCAAACTCTTGTTATTAGTGCGTTTTGTCATGTTTTAGACCTTATTTTGATAACTTAGAGTGAAATTTGAAAAGGTGCATACTTATACAATGCATGTGTGTTTCTGCATATGAGTAAGCCAGAAGTCCATTAGGAACAAATGGGTTTTGTTTTGGCCTCAAATTTGTATTTTTATTTTCCTCTTGTGATCGATTCAGAGGGAAATTGGTGAGGGTACCAGGAATCAGGAAGTAGGTTTACGAACTACTTGACAGTTAAACTGACCTCTAGGTTTTGATTGCTTTCAAGTAAAATACTTTACTCTTGGATTTACGAGTCTGGTAATGACATGATCTACGTTGTGTCACAGTTCACTCATGCAGGAGCTTTGTGGGAACAGCAGTGATGATGATTCTGACCAATAAACAGCCAGTTACAGCTGTTTTGAAACAGTCCTGCCTTTACGTAGGATTTTACTGGCTCGTAGGAAGCTGTGTAGCTGCGATTCGAATGGCTGGCGCTTACATCAACGCCCGAGAAGTTGAAAATTCAAGTAATTCTGTCAGGCAACACTTGACATCACCCCATTCAAAGTCAATGGACACTGTTTCTGCTTCAAACACATACATGTAAGCAAGGGGTTGTGCATGTACAGGGTGTATGAATATCTGCTTGTCTTGTTTGTTTTGTTTTTTGTTTTTGTTTTTTACATCAAAACTGACGACTGCGCCTCCCCTTATATTAACAGCATTGTTTTGTTGCTGTATTTCCAAGCGGATATGCTGTCTGAAAAAGAGTCATTTCCTTCCCTAGATTAAATCTTAGACAAACTGTTCTGACATTAAACTGTTACTAAAAACCTAACACTTCCTATTCCATACTGAAGATAACTTTAACTGGGTACTAACTCTTCTGTTCTTAGCAAGGACTGGACTGTGAAAGATATACATGTACACCATATGCATTAGCAGAAAGTACTCATATGATGTACAGAATAAAGAAAACGGCACTTCTGAAGGATGATATGTCATTTGAACAAATGCTGAATTCAAAAAATGTTAATAAAATGTTAATTTTTCATTCCTGGCTTGCACATTGAAATGAAAAATGATCCATTCCTTGGGGTGGTTGGTATGATCAGCGGTGTATGAATGTAGAAACAAAGCACTGCTATGTTTATATAATAAGAAGTTATAATAAGAAGCATGACTGAGTTTGTGTGAATGGGAGAACGAGCCTCGACTGTTAAATCGGTGCTAGACACCTTGAAGACCATTTACTCTGAGTGTGTTTGTATTGCATTTGGCCAGGTTACTCTGTAACGTCTGTGGTGTCAGCCCGAAGTGGTCGTCTGCTCGTAGCAGGAGCGCCGCGATTTAACCACACAGGCAAAGTGATCATCTTCACGCTGAAGAACTCGGGCAACCTCACCATCCTGCATTCACTCAAAGGCCACCAGGTACAGTTCAATCCAGCACTTTAACCAACGTAATTACAGGAGATCCTCAGATAAATACATGCTCCACGCCAGCGCAGTCTCCATGTCTGCTTCAACCACACTGCAAGAAGGAATAAATGAAACATTGTCATGAAATACTCTGGATCCACTGATGATGAGCCAGTAGTGACAATTAGAGACAAACATCGTGGTTAGACATAATTTTTTATGGGGACAAAATGGTTCAAATTCTAGATGTAGCTGTGTTAGCCTAGTCGGGCCAACCACACAAAATCACCTCCCAAACTCTCTCCTGAAATGGGTCTGGTAGCCCTTCTGTTTACAACCATTTCCACTGGTACAGAAGATACCGAGCCAATCACAACAGAGCGAGGTTGGGATTGATGCAATTACTCAAAAAGGTGGATCCAAAGCTAGATGACTGCAGAATTACTAATAAAAACGTCAATCAGCTAGTTTTTATTGCAAAATTCCATTAAACATCATCCTGGATATCTTCAGTGAGTGCTGGTCTATTTGTTGCTCTGGCCACATCATGTACGTTGTTTTGTCTGATCAGTCGAGCTGTTTTCAGAGACAAAGAAGACAGTTTTTTTTTCTGACTTTAACTTTGAAACATCCACTTAAATTATTGGTCAGTTCTGTGCTGACAGTGCAAAATATTCTGTTGAAAAGTTGCTGACTAGATTCTTTCGTTGATTGGTGTAGTACATCTTTAAAATATAAGAAAACATATCTTTCGTGATCCCAGACAGTGTCATATGGTTACCAACCAGGATCACAGCTCGCAGGACACAAGAATTAGCCAAATCTGGGAATATTTCTCTTTCTGTTTTTGACATTTTGGTACTAAATACTGTATATCTTTCGTATTTCTCTTTGGACGGCATTTGAGTGATTCCACATTATAAACATATAAAATTAAATAAAATTGCTGGAAAAATGACCATGTCATGTAGTACTTTTCATTAGAGCAGGCCAATAGCCAGAGGGATTTTTGCTTTGAAATTGAAGCTCAATAAAATGACGCTGCTCCATCACTGCAGTCCAAATGACAAAAGCAGATTCAGCTGCATGATGGTGCAGGTTTAAATCAGGACCAAATTACTTTAGAAGAAGCACAGAAGTCTCTATTATTCATACTTTCTATGACATTACTCTCCATGAATTACTATCGTTAATTCTTAGTGAAGAGCAGATTACTTCTTGGGAACTAATCCCACTGTCTTGCGCTTGAAATTTAAAAATGGTCGTCATTTCAAGAGCATGTGGTTTTGCGTGTTAAGGACCCCTACAATCATGCCCAGCAGCTCTTCTACAGACTGCAGGCCTGAAATGATCCCCCAGCAGCTTACACTGCACCTTGTCAGCAAAAAGTAATCCAGGGCGGCAGATGTTTTTTCATCTGCTGAAAACCCTCTTAATGATTCTTGAGAGAGATTTTTTTTTTAAACTCTTGGCAGATGTTTCTAATTGTCTAAAAGATGATGTTCCATCCTCTTCCAGCCTCTCAGTAGACCTCTCACAGCCTGAGCATCAGCAAAAACGTCAGGACTGACCAGCTGTTGTGACTCAGCAAAGACCACCATATGATTGTAATATTAAAATTCAAAAGCCTCTCAAGTTCGTCAATAAATCATCAGATCCAAATGAGATTTGGTTTAAATAAAAGTAAGAATAAATTCAGAGAAGCAAAAACACTCATCATTTGTTGTTTATTTCAAATGATTGGAACAATGCATTTTTACCAGCAGCAATGTCATTGTTTAATGTAGCGACGTTTTATATGTTAAACCCATATTTCTAGATATGTAAGTAAGCAATTTTACTGTCAAAACTGTCATGTGTACAGAACATACAGAGTTGAAACTTTTCTTGCACCAGGAATATGAGGGAAACAAAGTATATGTAAAGAAATAAGAATAAAGTATTTTAAATAAATACATATTTAAATATATCTATGAAAAAAAAAGAAATACAACTAGTCTGTATAATGTAATCTGGCAATAGAGGTTTTACCAGGGTGAAAGTGTAAACAGGGAAGTCAGCAGTAAGGCTTTTTAATAAATTAGAATTTAAAAAAAAAATTTTTTTTTAATTTTCCTTTTTTTTAAAAAAAATTGTAAGGTTAAGATGCAGGGACATCATTGTCCTGGATTTATGTGGGCAGAGGTCAGAGGGTTAGGGTTAGGGAGGACCCCGGACCAGGTCTGTGGAGGCCTGGGAGGGAGTTCAGCATCCTGACGGCCTGATGGATCAAACTGTCTCTCAGTTCTCACCCGGAGGCTCCTGGTTCTCCTCATTCTGTCTAAATCATGCAGCCGTATGATTTTGTTTCAGATTGGCTCCTACTACGGCGGTGAGATCGCGCCGTTGGACATTGACGGAGACGGTATAACTGACAACCTTCTGGTGGCGGCACCAATGTTCTTCAGTGGAGGCCTGGAGAAAGGAAAGGTTTACATCTACAGAGTAACAGAACTGGTAGGTGGAAAAGAATAAATACACAAAGTCTGTACACACACAGGCTTTAATCACCTTTACTTACACTGAATTGGGTCAGCACCAGCTGAAACTCCAGATTTCCCGCTAATTTAAACATGCTAACACACAAAGACTCCAGTTAACACACTGACGTGCTGCAGGAGACATTTGACACATGACCTTGTCCAGATTAAAGGTGCAGATAAAAGGAGAGAATTTTACCATGCCAGCATGCAGACTTTATTAGACGTGCAGAATGAACTCAAAAGGAAAGTATTCAGCTTTTTCTAAACCCTTTTACAGCGGGCCATTTGGAGGCGAGAACTTTCTTTAATAGAAAGACATTTCCTGGGTTTTTCTGGTCTGTCTCGCTTGTTGAAATATTGAATGTCCTCAGCTGTTTTAAATCCAGCGAGCAGACACAGACGAGACTTCGAAAAGTCTGCCTGGGTCCAAACCACATCACAGGTGACGGCCTTGGCGTCGAAACAAAACACAAACAAATCACTCCACAATAACCTGTGTCGTCATCAGGACAGAGATGACACGTGTTCAGTCTCATTAATAATTACAACGTGTTTGATCAGGTGTTGCAGCTCCGTGACTTCATTGTGGAAAAATGTATACATTTGGTTGAGAAATGTAGCGTTCCTTGAATATAACAAGAGAAACTATGCAAAAAACGATGTTTTCTTTATCTCCTCACAAGTCTAAATGTACAATTTACATCTGCTCTTTTCCATGTCTGAAATCATTTGATGAGTTCTGCACATTTTGCGAGTTGAATTAAAAGGTTAGTTTGCAAATTAGTTGTCAGCAGATTTATTAATTCAATTTTTTATATGTTTCATATAACAGTATTATCATTCATTTTCAACTTAATTTGTTTCACTCTTTCAGCTTTCTTAGTCTCATTTGCAGTCATTAAAAAAAAAAGCTTACAAAGAACTTTTAGATGAAAAACAGGTAAAAATGTCCTCTGAAGAAGATTAGCCCAAACGAAGACAGTCTTAGGATCTTTGTGTATAATTTAAAAAAGAAAGAAAAAAGAGTGCTGGAAAGTATTCCTGTATCAAAGCACCAACTTTACTTGAAAATATTTGTAGATATTTTATAGTTAAAAATAAATCTGTTCACTTTCTGCCCCAGCTGAGGTCACCTTGGGGGTTAAAAAGCTCCATGGTGACAGGCCTCTTGGGGTGGATGAGGTCCACCTTGAGTTCCTCAAGGCTCTGGATGTTGTGCCAGGTCTCTGCAACATCACGTAAACATCTGGGAAATTCTTCGGGATTGGCAGACTTGGGTGGTGGTTTCGCTTTTTAAAAACAGGGGCTGGAGGGTGTGTTACAGGAGAATCACAACCCTCGGCCTTCCTGGTAAGATCTCTGCAGGGGTGCTGGAGTGGAGGGTCCGATCGATTGTAAAACTCAGATTTAGAAGTAAAAATATGGGTTCAACCGTGATGGTGGAACACTGGAACAGCTTTACACCATAGCTAGAGTCCTGGAGGGAGTGTGGAAGTTTGGCTAACCAATTCACGTGTGCTTTGTGGACTTGGAGAAGGTATTCGATCGTGTCCCTCGGGGACTTTGTGGGTGGTTGCTCTGAGAATAGAAATGGAGCGAGACTCTGATTGCCTGTACTAAGTCAGGTTTGCTCCAGGTTGGAGTTGGACTTCATCAGGGCAGTCCTCTGTCACGACTCCATCCACAACCTTTATGGACCGAATTTCTAGGTGCAGCCGAGGAGTGGAGGGGGTCACGTCTGGTGGCCAAAGGATTTGATCTCGGCTTTTTCAGAGGTGATGTGGTCCTCTTGGCTTCATCAAACCGTGATCTTCAACTTTCCTTGGAGTGGTTTGAAGTCAGGTGTGAAGTGGCAGTGATGAGAATCAGCACATCCAAATCTGAGACCACAGTTCTCAGTCGGAAAAGGATGGAAACCCTTTCCATGTAGGGAATAGGAGGTGCTGGCTCAAGTGGAGGAGTTTAAGTATCTCGAGTTCATATGTGAGGGGAGAATGGAGCCAGAGATTGACAAGCAGATTGATGCGTGTAAGTTGAGCCAAAAGGCAAGGCTTTCTGCTGGTCACATATGGTCACGAATCATGGGTAGTGACCAAAAGAATAAGATCACGGCTACAATGGGTTCGAATGGGTTTCCTCCGTAGGGTGACCAGGCTTAAAGAAGCTTAGTCATCCAGAGGGAACACAAAGTGGAGCCGCTGCTTCTTCACACGGGGAGGAGCTGGATGAGGTGGCTGAGGCATCTGGTGAGGATGTGCCCCTGACACCATCCAACCAGGAGGATGCCCTGGATGAAACCCAGGACATGTTGGAGAGATTATTTACATGTTGGAGAGAGTATTTCCCTGGAGGAACTGAAGGAGTTGGCCAGGGACCAAGGAGGCTTCAGCCTCTCTTCTTAGGCTGCCACCCCTCGACCCGACTTCAGATAAGCGGAAGTTAATGGTCAAGAAAAGCATAACTCAGCTGGGTTTGTGTGGGTGTGCATATATAGAATAGCATCGTTTAGGATGATGAGGTATCAACCTCATCAGACAGGAAGTTTCACTCACATAAACATAACTGAGAGGATACAATAGCATGTTGCACTATGACCTGCTTTACTACAAATCTCATTTTAATTGCCCATAGATGTGATCAGCAATATTTTTATATTTGTCAGTTGAGTTTATTCCTTTGTGTGTAAAACCAATCATCTATTATTAATGAGTAATTCATTCATTCATGAGTATATTGTTTTTTTTTTGTGAGTAGTCCCAGTTAACTGAAACGTCTCTCGAGTCCTGGGATAAAATACATGAACACAAAAACTCTGTGTATGCCTTTTCCTTCGTACACATGCGCATTTATAATGGAAGAATATTCACATATTCTTCAGATGTGATTTGCTGAAGTATGAATTGAGAAAAAGACAACAAAATTTAACATAGATCAAAAATTATCTCCATAAATATAAGATAGTGTTTTAAAATTGTGTTTCTTATCTTTTTTCTTTATTATCTTATTTAACTGTGGGTGCTTTGAATAACAGCAGCTATATAAAGTAGTTTAAAGATATAAATTACACACACACACACACACACAGCAATAAACTAAAGAGACTTAAATCAAGACTACTGCAACAATTAAATTTTCCTCAGGGATTAATAAAGTATTTTGAATTATATTTCATTGAATTATACCAGATTGGCTGCTCTGGCAACATTTAAAAACCTCACTAATAAGACTAAATATAGAACAGAAATGTTTAGAGATCAATCTGAATGTTCATGCAGCGTTAAGATACCAAGAACTGTTTCTGTTTCAAGAACAGTCAAAATCCTCCTTCTGTACATCTGTTTATTTCTCCTGATCATCTCTGTGCAAGGCAGTATAAAGGCTATGTGCTCATTAGTTGCAGATAAAGAGTTTTCTGGTTTCTTTCTGTGCCCCCTGATGTTTTCAGCTGAGGCGGTTTTGTAAATTTATTTTTACAGCCAGAGGGCCCTTTGCTCTGAGAATAATTTTAAGAAATATTTTAAGACGAAGATAAGCACAGGCCAAAACTTGATTTAAAAAAATTTTTTTAAAAGTCCAAAGCTTAATATGCCTGTCAACTTCTTTCTTTTTATTCTTTTTTTAAGAAAAAGAAGCTCACCATTTAATGTATGCAGAAGTTTCGCTTTCAAAGTACTCTTGGACCACTGGAGACTGATGGTGACCCTTCATTGCCTCCTCACAAACCATATGTTTCAAATTTAAACAGCCCTGAATATGATTTTCCCTTTTTCTCTATCAATCTCTTTCTTTGTCGCACATGAGGACGTCACAAAGCTGAGAAGCAAAAGCTACTTTCCCAAGTCGACTCTCCTCGCATTCGTGCAACTGAAAAAACAAGTGATCTCATGTTTCATCTGGCAGCCTTGACTTTTATTACTGTAGGATTTGGATGCCAAGTGGAGCAATGATATGCATGACTACTGATGGACTCTGTATTTGGCTCCGTCTATGTCAGGCTGTTGTCTGAAAAAATTTTCCAGAAGGGTAGCTGCTTTCAAAGAGATGGATATCTGCCATCTGACTTAACACTCACCAAGAATAGAACTTCAAATAAATATACCAAACTATGAGGCATTCTTCAGTTCTTTCACTTCCCGGAGGTAAAATTTGTATTTTTTTGTTGCCAGATGTTACAGTTCAAACAGGAAGAATTAGAGAGTGATGTGGAAAACACAGACGATCATCCAAACAGCTTCAGCTTGAAGAGTATCTCTGCTTTTCCTGTGTAAATTACACAATGACCCGCTATCGTAAAATGGATTTTAAATAATTAAAACAACAAACTCAGATGGATCCAAGGATGTGGGACAGTAATTTTCCTGGTCTTGTTATGACATGTCTAAATAAATCAATGTCAGACAGAGTCTCTACTGGGAAACTAAGCTGCTCTAGAAGGCATGGATGTCTCTCCTAAATAGGATATAAACTACAGATGGACTTTCTGCCCTAACAATCGGTAAACATGTAAACAGATGGCAAACGTTTTTCATAAGTTTTTGGGCTTTTCAGTTTTTTATTTCTGCGTGTGTGTGTGTGTGGGTATCACTATATTAAACATCAAGTTAATCCTGTAAAACTTGTTTAGACATGTGTTTAAAGTATCTAGATTATTATTCATTCTGTGTCATATTAAACTTGATTGAGTTAGTATTTTTGGCGGAAGAAGTGATGGGTTACTGTTGCTGCTGCTGGAGGAGTAACTTTGATGGACTGACGGTAGCTCAATAATCTGTTTATCCATCATTTGACTTTCTCGTATCTGTATTCAGGTCACAGAGGCAGCAACCTAAACAGAGAGGCCCACGCCTCCCTTTTCTCCTCTTTTCAACCCTTTTTATGAAATTGTGCCAGAAAGAAACACAGATGGAAGAGAAATGCGACTATGAAATAATTCGATATGACAAACTTTTGACTAACTACACAGTCTCAGACACTTGTAACTCCCAAGATAAAAACAAAAACCTGGATTTGCATGATAATAATTCTCCCTGCGGGCCAACTGGCTTTAAGATTGTGACATTATTTCCATCTGCCGTTATGAACACCTTAAATAAAGTTTCTTGCATGCTGGTCAGTCACATTGGTAAATACTGACCTCTGAAGTTTGACTGGTGGTTTAATAGCCAGCTTTCAAAAGTCAATCATTCCGCATTTTGGACAACAATAATAAGTCAGGCTTTAGACACATATACTAATTTTCAGATTTTTTTCTCATTTACTTCATGCTTCCAGCTGAAATTGATGAAATAGGTGGCTTAGATTTGAAATCTTTTGAGGATTGAATGGAAGAAATCATTTTTGTGCTGGAAGATGTGGTTTTTCAGACGAGTCAAAATGTAAATTACAGCACATTTGACAGAGCTGATTTAACAGCCCTGAATCTATAAACCAGATTTGGTGTCTATATGATGAATGATTTTTCATTTACCCAGGTGATTTCAGGACAGAAAAAGTGCATAACAATAATGATGAAATAATGGGAATCAATCAAATCATTTCCAGGCAGCTTTGCTCCTTGGACTCCTGATAATACTCGCCCACTGAAGTGAATAACGTCCCTTAACAGATGTAGTGGTTAAGTTTACCAGCTAACAAGCACTTAAAGCAGAAACAAACAACTACTTGCTACCTACTGACCTACTCTGACACTAGTGGGTCAGAAAATGTCCAGAGCAGGAGGTCTTGTGGGCTGTACCATGTATGCAGTGTTTAGCACCTACCAAACGTGAACGCAATGATAGAGTGGTCGGGCTGGAAGAAGGTGGCCTGGTTTGATGAACCATGTTTATCAGGGGAGGAAACGTCACCGCGAGTGGAAGTGGGAGCCTTCGTGATGCTGTGGACCATGTTTAGCTTAGAGATGTTGGAATCTGTTGGACACTGGTGCAGAGCTGTCTGGCAACTGTGCCTTTGTTCAGGAGGGCAACGCACAACGCAACACTGCAGAACTTCCTCAGTGATCTTTTGTTAAACATGAAAAAGAGCTGATCTCTAAAGACCAAAGACCTCGAGCGGCATCTCAGTGCCTCCTGCCACGGGACGCCCTCATAGGTCCAGCAGAGTCTATGCCTCATGAGGCTGGGATGAGGGAGCTTTTAGCTTTCATGTTTTTGTTGATAAGCGTATATCTTATGGAATATAAACATGTAGTGATATCAGACAAAAATACTGATGCAGAGATTACTTTTAATCCAAGGAACTGATGAGACCAGGCAAATGCACGCTTCCGTCGTGTCTGAAGCATATTTGGGAGGTGTACGTTTACGTTCCAAATACCTCAGTTCAAGAAAAAAAAACTCCTGTTTTTTTCCTGCAGTGGACTGTACATAACCTGCTAAATAACACGAGGAGCTGTTTCGGTGGCCTAATGAATTCATGTCAGTTTTTAAATATATCTATATGATATATCGGGTACTAAAATATAAATGTTCTCATGATGATAATGCAGCAGTTTCCACTTCATAGCTGGTCTGAGCGCTGTTTTTTTTTTTCTTTCCTTACCTTTTTTTTGCTGCCATTTTCAAGATGAGAAACCAGATCTCCCACTTTAGGATTCTTTAACTCTGCTCGTGTCAAATTTTCAATATCACTGCCAAAGTTTATTCATAAATCTTTGACTGAGATAAAATCTAGACTGATCCTTGTGTGACAGACGCTTCCAAATATTTATGTAGCAGGAACATAAAACACATTTTGAAAGCAGCCAGACCATTGTTTACCATGTAAAACGTGTATAAATTTTGTTTATTTCATCCCTCAGAATCGTTTCATTCCTGAAGGAGCGCTGGAAATCCACAACGGCGGCCAGAACGCTCGCTTTGGCTCGGCCCTCGCGCCCGTCCCTGATCTGAATGGTGATGGCTTTAATGACTTGGCCGTGGGAGCGCCGCTGGAAGACGACCACAAAGGAGCTATTTACATTTTCTTTAGCCAGCAGAACAGAATCCTGCGCAAATATAAACAGGTAGGGTGTATGCAGACAGTACAGTTGAATAAAACTGCCAATGCATCTGTGTTATTACACTGTGGCCACATCTACATACAAACATTTTTCCAAAGCACACCACTTGTTTTTGATTTGACTCACCATCTTTCAATCAGATAGTGACTTGTGCTTATTTTAACTGACTTAAAAACAAATCAGCTTGCTATGTGTTCCCTGTCGTGGCAGTCTGTGCTTCAGTGTTTCAGAGATTTACAGTTTACGCCAATATTTTCCGTCAACCCCAGAGTTTGATAAGAAGGCATTTCCCGTTCTCTTCCCTCTGGATCCAGCAACTGATAAAGCTGAGAATAGTTAGAATAAATTGTCATAGTTTAATACAAAATAAGAGTCTGGGACTCGGCATTATGATGACAATGATAATCACTTACTTAGTTGGCTCCTCTTGGCACTGGGCATCTTTTTCTTATATATTTTATCCTTTATGGATGCTGGATGTTTAAAAAAAAATCTTCTGTTGTTGTGACACAGAGAGTTTGTGCACCTTCTTCTTCTCTAGATAGATGGCAGCACCTGGTCCCACCACTGGAGCAAAGACACTAAAGTTCTGGCAGTATCAGGATTTCAACATTACACACTGAAGTTAGCTTCTGATTCATCGCTTCCAGTTTCACAGACGTTAATGCATATCACCTTTTTCTCAGTATGTTTTTTACAATTAGAGTAAAGGTTTCACCAGTTACTAATTGTCTTTATGTGTTCTTTACTATCTAAAAGATAATTTAATCAAAGTCTGAGTCTGTTTTTGCAATACTGATGTCATAACTACTCAAGAAGGAAACCACAAATTAGTGTGCAAAACCCTGTTATGGCAATATGGGGATGACTAACAATATACCCACGTGGACATTAGAAACAGACTGTGCAAAAAAGAAAAGACAAGATAAATAACAACATTGTTCACAGCTCAAGTTAACAAATTAATCTAATGATATGCTTCCAAAACTGGTTGATATTTGCAGTAAATTGCCGTAACATACAAAAACACACCAAATAAAACACTTTTGTTATCTAAATTAACTCTAACATATACCTCTTTGGTTCTTATAAATGACCTGAGTTCGGTGTGCTAACATGATATTCACAGAATATTTAAAGAAGGAGCATGTTGTGGAAAAAAAAGTATCTAATAGCCCTGTATAATACACTTTAATCACTAGATTACTGCAAAAACTGAATAAGACTGAAATTGTATAATAACACTTTAAAATAAAGACTTGGCAATATGGATTGAATTAGTGAATTATTTAATTGTCTTTTGCATGCAAAAGGGTCAAAATGTACATCTCGAGTTCAGTGCAGAAGTGACAAAGTAATACAGAACCCACTGAGATTTTAAACTGGCAGAAGCTTCTAGATTAATGTTCATGTCACGCTGACCTTAATAACGATCTTGCATCTAAGCAAAACAACAGTCCAAGGACAAAGATATAGATTTACCGGAAACCAGACCAAGGACAAGGATAGGAATTTGCACAAACTGTAGTCACGACATAGGTCATAGAGTGGTCAAGGCTAATATTTCCATCACAATTTCCCTACTTTCCTTAACTTTTATCCTCAGGAAAAAGAAAAAAAAAAAAAGTTTAATTTTCTGGGTGTTTTTAGGCAGCGTTGCACACATAACTGTTCTATGAGTTACTTCATCTTTATCAGTGTAAACTGTTTGGATGATTGTGTAGTCAAACTTCTACTTCTGGCTTTTTTTTTGTTTCCCAGAGGATAGCTGCAGCAGACTTGGCGTCAGGCCTGCAGTACTTTGGCCGGAGTATTCATGGAGCGATGGACATGAACAATGACGGTTTAGTGGACCTGGCGGTGGGTTCCCTTGGCGCTGCGGTTCTTCTCTGGTTAGTACGTCACCTAGAAGATGGTAATCTTTCTCTTTCTGTTCAGGGGGCCAAACTCAACAGATATATTTTACCACTTGTTTTGGATATGTATTTCTCCTCTATTACTGTTGTAATTATCTGAATAATACGTTTTAAAGGATGGGCTGGCGTCACGTGGCACATCTGTTTCGCCCTCGCAGGTCACAGAGCGTTATCAGGATATATACCATGGTAAGGTTCGAGCCCAGTAAGGTCAACATCTTTGTGAAGGACTGTCAGAGAGGCGGCAAAGATGTGACCTGCATGTCAGCCATCGTGTGTTTCAACATCACTGCCAGGACAGCTGTTCCTCCCACTCAGGAAATAGGTAAGCCAGCACAAACAATCAGCTGCAGTGAAAGCATCTCAGCAACATCTCCTATTGTCCTTTCTCTTGTCTTTGCATGCCCGAGGAAGTGCATGTTACATATTTAACAACCTGTGAAATCTACAGATAAAGGAACGAAGGAAAATATGCTTAACCACATTATCATTCGTCTTGTACAATTCCTGTGATCTTCTTTTATCTTTTTCGGGATCAAGAGTTTTTCTTTAACATCAAGAGGTCCAATATGAATTGGATATCAGCGCATAAAAGGAATATAAGTCCTTAAAGCCCACGAGACTTTAAGGCATCCACCGGCTGGGCTCCAAAGGAAAAAAAAGACTTATTTACAAGCATCAAGAGATGCTGATCTCACTCCTGTTTTTCTGAGAAAGCTCATGCCCTTCCTTAAAAATCTAGCACATCTGCATCATGTTGATGCCATCAAACCTTTTAGTGTGCAGAAGCTGCACGCATCAACAAGTTTGCATCTGTTTTTCTCGGCTATTTCAAAAGCGAATTGCTCCTTGCTGTTGCTGATGGTGGCGAAAGCTCTCACACAAATCAAGCCTGCAGAAATGTGTTTTGCCACCCAAAGTGACTTCCACGCATAGAAGCGCAGTCTGTATGCTCATAATTTGTTTTAAAAGCCGTCATGACAGAGTCCAGTTTCACATCGCGCTGGGGGAGTGTGTTCTGAGTTAACCTTTTGACCCTTTAACGTCTTTGTCATCTATTAGATGTGCCAAAACCAAGAAGAGGAAATATGGAGGGGCTATCTTGTCTTCCACGGTTGGACATAGTGGAACACGTTTATTTAATTTTCCTCTCCATGTCGTGTCTGGCTAGTAATGCGTGGCAGATGTGCTGGTGTTTGTGGGATTGCTGTGCTTGCTGCATAAATGTGATTTTTTTTTTTTTTTCTGTTTTGTCTTGGTTAACTTAATGTTATTTATGTAAACATATATTTATAATATTTCAGAGAAGTGTCTCAGACCCAGACAGCTCTTTTTTTTATGTTCTTTAGTGGAATTCGAGGTATTTTACTAATAACAAGTGTTTCCGTGTCACTCTCGAAGCTGGAAAAGCCCACGTTGGAGCTTCAGAATACAGAACAAAATGTTTTATAGCTGATGCTGATTCTTGTGGTGAAAACAGAAAAATGCTGCCAGATTATCCCCAAAGATCTGTTTGACTCTGTTTCCCCAAAGAGAGCACATGCACAGTTTCTGACTTGATGCATTTTTTTTCTTTCTCATACCATGCAAGCACAAGACAATAAATGGAAAATGTCGAAAACAATGTGGTTTGGAGTGGACTCGTGCCGAAGCCAGCGGGTTTAGAGTTTTTGTATAACGTTGGACACACATTCATCCCATGTTCAGAGTTGAACTAATATCACATTGCACGGTTGCAGTGATGTCACTAACCAAAGTCTGTTCCTTTCATTTTCAATAATTCTTCAGTGAAACAAGCAAGAATAGAAGTGTATCAGTCTTAGAAAAAAAAAAGATTATTTCAAGTTTCATATAGAATTGTAAACTAGTAACTCTTTATATCTCCCATCAGGGATCAAGTACAACGTCTCCATTGTGGAGCGACGCTTCAATCCTCGAGCCGTACTGGACGACCCGAATAAGCTGCAGCCTCACAACCTGACTCTTCTTCCTGGAGAAACGACCTGCGAACACATTTACTTCCATGTTATGGTGAGACTTGTCATCGGGAACAAGAAAGTCACAAATATGAAACTGGCTTCAGCTGCTTTTTATTTCATGATCAAGTGATTATTTTTACTTCTTGACATATGACTGCTGTGTAATGAATTTTTAACACACGGTAGTTAGTAAATAAGTCATTGATCACAACTTGGATATGGTGAAAAAAAAGTTCATTTTATTCAGAACTTTGCAGCTCTACTTTCAGATCAGTTCAGTTTTAATGAATACTAAATATGTACACTTTGATAAATTAAGAATCCAATTTAACATTTCCTGAAAGGTTGCCTCTGCAAATCTTTTCCAATTAAGATACACCGATACTGGGCACACACACTTGTTCACACTGAACATTAAAATGAGATGATAATCATCTCTTTTGAGCATTTTCATATATTTTGCCTTTCTTTGTATGTGTGTATGTATATATATATATATATATATATATATATATATATATATATATATATATATATATATGTTATATTTTAGTCCCATGGCAAAGTAAAAGCATTGACTAATCTTTCAACCTCATGTTTCATATTAGGAAACCACAGACTATGCAAGGCCCATTGTGTTTGCTGTGCAAGTTGGCCTCCAAAATCCCGATCATGAACCAGTTCTGGATGACAGCTGGCCTACCACCATGAGGACAGAGGTGAGACTCGCTGCGATGCTTCATCCTGCCTTCAAGAAAAAGATCACTTGATTCATTTACGAACAGAAACTTCTTTCCTTCGACCAGCTGCCCTTCTGGAACGGCTGTGACGAGGACGATCGCTGCATACCTGACCTGTCACTGCACAGCGCGACCGACCTGATGACTCGAAAGTAGGTAGACGCACATCCTTCACGAACACAGAGACAAGAGTGGGTAGACAGAGAAACACATCCACAATAAGTCATCTCTGATTATCTCTTCTTTTCTCACTGCCTCCCAGTCAGTTTTGCTCACGCCCTGTACACTTCCTTGGGGCTTTCTGTCGTCATCAAAGTGAAGGCACAACGGAGGGATCTCTGCGTGTGCTTGGGGGAAAAACAAAGAAGATGGTGGTTGACATCAAACTGGAGAACAAAGGAGAGAATGCCTACAACACAATCCTTAATATCACCTACACGCCCAACCTTCGCTTCTCGAGCCTCATAGTCAAGGTACAAACCATCCATGTGGTTTACGAAGACCTACCACCTCAAATCAGAAAAAGCTGAGCTCAATAAGGAAAATGCAATTTTTAAAAAATGTCTTAAATTTGCTTTGACTTTTCATGTCTTTGCAGACAGCATGAACCCAGGATATTTCATGTTTTTTTTTTTTTTTTAATGTCAGCTTTATTTCTTTTGTTACCGTACATCCAATTTTGCCTTTTGGGCCTATAACTTCTGAAAACAGACGTCATGGCTGTGTTTTAAGACTAGTAATGAAGTGAAAGTAATGATGTTATTTCAAGCTTTTAACGTCATAAAGTGATTATAATGGTAATTCAAGAGTATCCATGGAAGTCCTGCTCTTTGATGTGCAAAGATGGTCAGAGAATCTTCAGTTTATCAATGATTTACAGACATTTTAAAAGGAAGGTTCCCTATATAATATCTAGAAGGGTTTTGCATATGCTTCTTTCTGCAGTGCATAATCCTACTGAACTATCCAAGGAACCAGGAGGAATTTCAGCATGTACAATTCAAATGTGCAAATGAAAATAGCACAAGCAATTCATTTTCTCTGCAAAGAAAAGTTATTGCACTGTATTCTTTATTTGCATTTCCTAATTTGGGCTTTTACTTTCTCAAATTATCTGAAAACAACTAATACTTTTTGTGGAAGCTTAAAATGATATGAGATCAGTATAATCGATGTAATTATTGTTTGGATTCAGGACAACTCTGATATCAAAATTGAGTGTCACGTGGAGGACAAAATCAGGAATGAGAAGATCTGCAACATCAGTGCCCCGTTCATGAGAGCCAAAACACAGGTGAGATTACTACACTCTGGATTTCTCTGACAATGAACTATTCCTTTCTGCAAAACGTTTCTTTAAAAATCTACATTAACTACAAGCCGGTCTTGGATGACATATGTGACCTTGTATAGTGTCTGATATTATGTATTACAGCTTTTCTGGTAGTTTGCTGCTACTTTTTGAATCAAACCCGTAAAGCAGCAGAAACCAAGTTTTTGTCATTTTTAGCTCAGTGGAAGCTGGTTTTACAACTCTGTCCAAGATTACCCTTGTTTGGTCTCTTGCTCTATCAGCCTCTCATCTTCTCTACCATCCTCTGACCAGGTGAACTATATTCATTTTCCAGTTTTCATGACGGCTACAAAAAAAAGGTGAAAAGTAGTTGAGGTGCTTGAACTTCAGATTTAAATAAAAAATCTGGATGCAAACTTGCATCCTGTGTTGTGCTGAAACTTAGGAGGTAAAGCAACACTGACGCGGACCACATTACCTCATCGGAGGGGGGGCTCAAAACACATGCTGCAGGTTTTAGATGACCATGACAGACCACAGCGGTTAATGACACAACCACAAACCAACCAGCAGAGCTAGCTTTGCTCGGAGGCTCCTCCTCTCTCCAGCCTGACCTCTGAAATATTAATACTAGACTTTATTCATAAGGGTTTAAACTCTGACTTATTTACAGCTCTGTAGGGTAAGCCACACAACTACATCATTATGCAGCAATGCGATACTTTGCTGCATTTCCAAATCTAGGACTTCAAGTTTGTGTTGCTATATTCAAGTATTAAGCAAAAGAGGTACTAAGTATTTCTGCTATGCATTTTTTTTCAATCAAAAACTTATAATTAATAAATGTTTTTAGCCTCCAACTAAATCTAGCCCCAATTTTTTTATAAACAAGGATTTGTGGAGACGCTGACATGCAGACTGAACACAGATCCTTTGCATCATACAGCGGTGCTTAAAACATATCCAACCCAAAAAAGGCCTGGGTGTCGTAATGTCTCCAGATTTATGCAGTTTGATGCCTTCTTGGTCCAATCTCAAACTTTAGGAAGTGCCAGGTGCTTCCACTTCAGAATACAAAAGTTTCTTTGCAACTACAGAAGTGGCAGCCTGTTTCAAGAGGTCAAATGAGACATTTAACCACAGTTCTGTTGCATTGTGAGACCTGATATATGAAATGATGGACACTGAGTTGTTTTTTAGACTTAAAAAGGTCTATTTATTACTATTTGTATTTTAATTGATACATAGGGCATCTATGACAATTTACTTAAGACAAAAATGTTTTTATTTTTTAACCGTATGCAACACTTCTTTTTTTTTTTTTTTGGGGGGGTGGAACATTTTGATCATGTTGGCATAAAGGTCTCAGAAACTCAATTATCAATATAATTTCCCCAAAATGGGAGCATAGGAGCCTGGTGCCATCCTGGAAATTATTTCTGGCCACATGAGACTTCCTAATAATCCCTTCTGTTAAATGATTAAAGTACTTCAGATGACTGCACTAAATTTCAAACAAATTTCAGGAATAATTATGTGTGTGTGAAAGATGAACAAAAGGACTCTGTCATTACTAGCAAATCCCACTGGTGCATGTGAAAACATTTGTTATGGAGTTGTGCAACATTTTCTGTGGTTTATACGAGGACTGCTGCTTTCACTTTTACACACTGAAGGTGACCTGTCATGTATTACAAGCTTTCCTCAGAAGTTTAACTAACTTCTTCAATATTAGTTATGTACAGAAATATTTAAATGATTTAGACTTCACATGCCACCGCAAGGGATTAAAAAAACAAATCAAACTGTGATCAAAGCATAGATCTGCAGCTTTAATATAAGAAGTTTCACAAAAATATGACATTTACCATGAAATTGTGACAGCCGTCTGAAGCATCATACTTCCATTTTCTGGGGCTCCATCACTGTCTTACCATTATACATGTCTATACATGTCAAAAGTCATGTTAATATTTCTGTAAGCAGTCAGTAAACAGCAGTGAGCCTGTTCTGTCACGTTTATATCCATACCGTAACACTGCCGCCACCGTGTTTCAGGATTATCATGTTTTGGCTCATCAGCTGTCCCTTTGCTTCATATTTTTCTGATACACGTGCATCTTGTTACGATTAGATGAATGAAACCAACTGTCAATGTCCAATCACTTCTATACCTAATTCACACATAAAAACACAAAATCTTCCAAAACATTTTCATTTACTTGTAAATGAAATTATTAGGTAGCACCATCGCCATCCCTTTCTCTCTGCTTTGCCTGTCTTGTGCACCAGGTGAGGCTGAGATGAAAACCCTGACATGTATTTGTTCTCTCATCTGTTTCTCATTCTCACATTCAGTTCTGCTGTTTCTCAGCGTTTCCACAGCCTTGTAATGTCAACAATATTTATGGGAGTGCACTTTCCACCAAATTTTAAAGCACATTTTATTTTTACATGACTAATGTTTGAATTAACTTTGCTGGGATGACACTGATCATACATCACACTGCAAAAAAAAAAAAAGCTATTAGACAGCTTTTTTATTTACATTTGTTATCTTAACGAGAATCTGTCTTGATTTCTATACTGATGCAAAGTCTGATGACGAATGCTGCAGGAATGAGGGAAGGTACTAAAAGAGTTCATGTAAAGACCTAAACACATCATTATCACCAGTTTTACTCAACTTACTGGGTCAAGGCAGTTTCACCACATTTCTCTGTAACGCTATCCAACAGTTGAAGCTGGAGGACCCGATCACCCTTCGAGTGATTAATGGACTTACTCTTTCAGCCGGAACACCATCCAGAGCCACAAAGCTGATCTGCCCTGGTCGAGAGCTTTTTAGAACTGTGGCAAATGTTAAACAAGGCTCATTGTACACCGGGTTCACTGCCAAACCCCACTTGGCTGGAGCAAGGCATGAACTTTAGTGGGAGTCTTTCAAAAAACTCAGTTATCACTCTTGTTTTGACTAATCCAGTTGATTTTTGATCAGTGCGAAACAGCAACCAAAGTAGACTTTTACTACCACTCCAGCAGAGGGGCGTCTGAATATCGGAGACCCAACTGTCTGGTCAAGTTATTAAACGGGACTTTGGACTTGTTTCTCTGCAAAACACTGGTCGCTTTTAGTTGCTGGTTGTGTTTCTGAAGTGTGGTTGCTTATTTGGGAGTGCCTTCCCATAAATCTCTTGTCTCTCCTCCACCATAGCAGTTAATTTGAGCTAAAGTGACACAGTCTCTCATTTTTAGCAGAATCCAACACAGACGCATCCGCCGGCTCCGACAGAAAAGAATACCAGAGAAGCAAATTTTAATTTGAATGAAATTAATTAATACTAAAAGTATTTTAAAAGCTGATAGCAACATTAGAATAAAAATAGCTGGAGGTTACTTTTATGTTACTTTAGTATTTTTTTTTTTGACAATAGTAGCGGTGGAACCAATTCAATCCATTATCAGCATTTGGAGTAAACATAATTCAAACTGAAAACCAAAATGGCATCATAAAAGAAGCAGAATAAAGAAAATTTAATTCCAATTCAAAAAGACCTTATTTGATTTATTATGTGACCTGTTCAGGATGTACCTCTGCCTCTCACCTGCAATGGGCTGGGATTGGCTCCAGCAGAACCCCGTGACCCAGTAATGGATTTAGTGGGTATAGAAAATGGATGGATGGGTTTATTATGTTAAGATGAAGCATTGCTGTTTTAAATTTATTTAAAATGCTTTTTGTTATCATTTTTTATTGTTTTTTTTATTTAATTTAATTTTTTACTTCTATTCCCCATACTTGATATCAGAATCAGTATCAGTTGTCATGAAGTACACAGCATATCATAATGAGATCAGAACTAAAAGCTACTGGATCAGTGGATCTCTAGATGATACTCTATACCTTTAGTCCTGGAAAAAAAATAATGTTCTTTTTATTCAACTGCATTAATTTTATTTTCCATCCACACATTTTCCTCTTCTTATCCATGGTCGGGTCATAGGGGCAGTAGCCTAAGCAGGGAGACCCAGATTTTCTTCTCCCCAGCCTTCTTTCTTGTCCAGCTCATCTGGGGGGATCCCAAGTTGTTCCCAGGCCAGCCCAGAGACATAGTCCCTCCAATGTGTCTAGGGTCTTCCCTGGGGTCTCCTCTCTGTGGGACATGAAAACCTCACCAGGAAGGTGTCCAGGAGGCATCCTCACCAGATGCCCGAGCCACCTCATCTGGTTCCTCTCGATGTGGAGGAGAAGCAGCTCTACTCGGAGCTCCTCCCGGATGACCGAGCTTCTCACCCTACCGCTTAGGGAGAGCCCGGACACCCTACGGAGGAAAGTCATTTCCGCTGCTGTTATCCGCTTGTATCTTGTTCTTTCTGTCTGTTTTAATAATACAATTACTGAAAGGACTTAAACAAAAAAATAATAATAATATGGTGAATATTAAACTGTCCAACAGTGTACAGAGTGAACTCCACTGTAGTCACTGACATGTGGAGGTGTTGATCATTATATTTCATTTATATACAGTATGTTATGACTTTTGTCATGAAAGTAACAGCCTGCTCTATTGTGGTATGATTGTTCAGTGTGTCTCCTCCTTGCTTTGCGGATTTCCTCTCAGGGTTCCCTTCCTCCAGATGCCTTAATCTCATTGGCTGCTGCTCAAATATAAATTCCCCCGACGGCTTCAGATATTTGGCTTGTTTAAAACCCACCCACTCCATCCACATCTCACATATCAGCAATTCCTCTGCGATGAAATTCCCAAGCATCTCTGACGAGTCTCTGAACTGTTCACATTTAATGATCGAAGTGCAGGCTCTGGACTGTCTGCTGATCCACCGATGCGTAGCCAAGCATCGGCAGCAGATCATCTGGTCTGAACACACCAGTGATCAGCCAACTCTGAAAATGACATACCCTGAAAGCAGCCTCAGTCATCATTAATATTGTTCATTATAAATCTAATGATCAAGTATGAATACTGCATGTGTACACTAATGAAGTATCCAGCCTGTTTTTTGGTTTGCCTAAATAGATCAGGTTTCTTGTTTCTTTCTCAAGATCTGGTATCTGCGATTAGTCTCAAATGTGGTCTTGAGCTTTTTTGGATGCATAAAGTAACGAGAGATTGAATTTTTGAGTGCACATTTGCTGGAACAGGAACATCTTCTAGCCAGAGAAAACCACATCTTCAAAATCCACCATAAATAGCAAGTGCTTCTCTGCATCCCTGTGTGGGTGTTTCATTTAATGTTCTTCTAAAAACAAACAAAAAAAAAAAGCTATCTTTTCAACCGCACTCTTGACACTTGAAATATCTAAAATTCACATTCAAAGAGCTCATCATTTTTGTGCTGCATCCGTGGTTTGTCAAGGATGAGTCCTTTAATACAAAAGAGAGAAGCTGCAGTAATGCTGGTTTGCATTCCTCTGTGGTCAGACGGGATCCATCAGGGTTTCATTAGGAGGACTGTAAACAATGCTCAGTTCAGCTCTGTCCTGCTATTCTTTACGTACCTTCTGCTGCCATTCAGACCTCCTCTCCATGTTGGACTTGGGTTCTCCCTCTGTTTTTGTTTTGGATTCCTCCATCATATTCCATTTATTTATGCACCCGTCACTCCTCGGTTTCTGTATTTTGCCCTGAATCTGACTCCTTCTGGTATCTGTACGTTTGTGTGTATTTGTGTGTGTGTGTGTGTGTGTCTTTGTGTGTGTAGTTGGCATTGTCCTCAATAAGGGGAAATTCCCTGGCTCTCTTTAAGCAGCACCAACTGTGTAACCAGCTGCCTGGGGTCAAATCCCGGGAATTACAGCAGGTTATTGCAGACTTTACTCCTTAATCCACAATGCAAGACCTTTACAGCTGCAGCAGGAGCATGTCTGCAGTGTTTTTCTATTAAAACCCTTACAAACTTAAAAGCCTGCCGTGTGAATGATTTGGGTTCTGGTTCTAACCTTTAGTTTCTCCTGTGCGTAGGTGTCATTTCGTCTGGAGTTTGAGTTTAGTCACACTGTCTTCCTGGAGCACCTCCGAGTCATCTTGGAGGCCAGCAGGTGTGAACATCAATTTAAACCCATGACAGCATTTAAAGCCCTTGCTACTTTCATGCTGTTTCTCTTTGCCTGAAGGCTTGTGTTTCTTCTCTGCACTTTTTTTTTATTGAGGCAAGATGTCCCAAAAATGACAACATGACCTTAAACATCAAAACAAATTGGAGAGATTTAAATGAGCTTTAAAAAGAAGGATAAATGTTTCTGCTGGTGTGTCCTGCTGTAACCTTCTCTTGAAGGCTCTTTGAATATTTTTTTCACTCTCAACAGTGATGGAGAGGAAATAAACACAGCTGACAATTTAGACGACATCTATTACTCACTGAAATATGAGGGGGACCTGCTCTTCACCAGGTTGGTCAAATTGTCAACTTCTTGTCAGATGCTGAATGTTGTTGAAGCTCCTGTCATTTTAGAAAACTTGGAAAGACTTGAATATCACAAAAAAAAGGGGGAAAAAATCCTAGATACCAAAGATGGAATGTGTACTTTTTCTTGTTAAATTCTCATTGTCAGCTGTTTATTTTAATTATTTTCTTTGAAAGGGATTCAAATCCCACTCGCTATGAGATCAAATCAGACCTCTCACTGGAGGAGCCAGGCGTCACAGGTCCTCCTTTCAACTTCACGTTCCAGGTGAGAGCCGATGTTATTGTCTCCGTGTCTTTAATTTACTGTACAGGAAAACACTGCCTGGAAATAATTTACACAGTTTGCCCCTTGTTGTTTCCCAGATCCAGAACCTTGGGTACTTTCCAGTAAGGGATCTGCAGCTGAACATCGAAATTCCAGAAATGACAAGAAATGGGAACCAGCTCTTGCAGATATCCGAGTTTCATATCGACCAGGTAAAAGCCTCTAAGTTAGGCTCAATGGATTAAAATTTCCGTAATCATGTCTTTGAAAATATATCAGCATGTTCCTGTGTTTAAAGGAAAAGGTTTAATTTTTTAGTTAAATACACTCAGCATAACTGTGGTCAGCTGATATGTTTTATGTTCCAAGAAGAGGAATTAAGTATTAAACACACTATATGGATGTAGACAGTGCACATATCAGGAAATATGACTGGTAATGGATCGGGGTGAATAAGGCAAATATATGACAGAAATCTTCTCAACGTTGGTAAGAAATGCTACTCAGAAAACAAATTTAAATACTATTTTCTAACAGCATATTGGCATCTCACAATCCTTCAGTGTTGTTTGTGCAACCAGCCGATGAAATATAAGTACAATGTATAAATATTTCTTCTGGTATTAGTTTGCAAAGCTCCTCTTGCTTGGAAAAACAGCTTTAAATTGTCAGCAGCACATGCTTATGTTTGAATCTTATTTGAGAGTGAATTTTTTTAATCTAGGCGTTTTGATTTTGAATGCCTGCTGGCCCTAGCAACAGTTGCTAAGTCATAACTGAGATAGACTGCAAAGTCAGGCTGGATTAATTTCCTTTTGACTGCACTTTAGCTACATTTATATTATTCTTTAGCCAACAATGTTCAAAGAGAGTAAGTCCTCATGAGATTAAAAGGCTAGTCTAAAAGCTCACTGAAAGAAGTGACATTTGTGTTGCTCCTCTTTTTTGTAATTGAATGTCAATAAACCTTCTTAAATCGTAATTGTGCTCCTTCTGTGTAGACATGAGATTGTAACACACACTGAAAGGTATTTTTACTGTCGTGTCATACCTCAGAGAGACGGTACAGACTGTTTGCCGCCTCAGCATGTGGCACACAGCAGGGCGTCACCTGAGGACCTGTCTCGCTTCTCCCGCTTGGTAATTCACAAACGAATAAAGATCCATCGCCAAATAAGAAGTTTTTTTTTTTTCTTTAATTGTTGGAACCGTTTTCCTTTTGTTTCTACACGCAGAACCGATCCAACACGTTAAGTCTGCCCATCCAGTGTACAGTCAACGTGGCGTCCTACAGAGAAATCGCAGTCAGAATCACGGGAGCACTCAGGATAGACACTTTACATTCAGTGAGTCTAATCTCAAGACATGCACGTGTTAAATTTCACCTGAGGGTGCTGATTTCAGTTTAAACTAGTTGTATGCTATGATTTCCTCTCCAGCTGAAGTTTAAAATCCTGGAACTGGTAACTAGTGCTTCAGTGGAGCTCCCCTCCTCCAGCCCCATGTTTTTACGTGAAGAGAGGCCTGTCAGACATGTGAGTCAACAACAACTCCTGCTGTAAACCGCCTCTGCCCTGGGCTTGACCCGGTTCAAACCCGACTTCATAAAATCATTATACTCAGCTCTGCTTCGGCTTCCCTCTTCTTTTCTCTCTCACCATGTGCGATTCCAGTCCTCTATTCAGAAAGCAAGCCTTCAGGGCTCATTTCAGGGACTGAAAATTGTCAAATTCATGCAAAGCTACAAGTAAACTACAAATAAGCAAGAAGATGTTTTGCTAAGGTGGACAATTTTTATTCAGCAGCAGTAGTTTCACTTGTGCATGCCAGCGCCTGAGTGTAGAGGAGTATAATCATGCTGCAAAGGTTGGTATCCGAGCACACGTGCTGTGTGGTGCTCAGGGACCGAAAGGACCTGCGGCACAACATGTAAAAGTCTGGACTCAGAGACTAATCTTTGCTGCCATCTATTGGACCCCGAACAGTCCTAAAGTCTCGTCATACTGGTAGGAGCAGACACATACGGATCTCTTTTCTTCCTGTGGCTGCCGATAGAAATAGGTGAACGCTTTAAAAATGAACAACTACCTTAAATGGTTTTAATACAGTTTTAAAAGAGCTTTATCCTCTCTGTCATGCTTTTGCTTTTTCTGACCTGAATCTGAGAATATCACAAGAAGTGAAAACAAAAGTTGTTTTTTTTTTTCCCAAATTTTTCTCTTCCAAACGAATTTGTCATTTAAAGGATGGCACAGCAGAAAAACAGAGAGCCAGATTAATTAAAACAGAATTACACACACGTGCACAAAGGGGAAAAAAAACACAACACACAAGCATGTGACGGGGATGAAGCAGCAGCCCTCCACCAGGAACAGGTGGGTGTTGTCCACACTATCCTGGAGACGCTGGCCAGCTGCCTCCACTTCCTCAATAAGGTCAGCTCAAATCATTTAGAAACCTGCAAAACAAACCACACAAACACACACAAGTACAGCCGCCTGTAGGGACATCACATTTTTATGAATTCAGAAGTAACACAAAACTGGAAATCTTTGTAAATATCTAGAGATGATACCTCTTTGTTAATTGCAGCAACAAACATCTGGACTGATGATCCAGAGTCATTTTCATTTCTTGGTGGCATTCCTTAATGTTTCCTATGCATGCCACAGGTCATCTTTACTCAAAATGGAAAAGTATATATATAT
>JAOWBL010036820.1:0-27851 GCA_028564865.1 Zenarchopterus dispar
GACCGTAGTCTCCTGCCTGAGGGGAGGGTGTTAAACAGGTCATGTCCAGGGTGAGAAGGGTCAGCAGCAATCCGACCAGCACGGCCTATGATCCTGGAGGTGTACAGGTCCTGCGAAGGTCTGAGGTTGCAGCCAGTCACCTTCTCAGCAGTGCGCACAATGCTCTGCAGTCTGTGTCTGTCCCTGGTGGTGGCGCCAGTGTACCAGACGGTGATGGAAGAGGTGAGGATGGACTTGATGATGGCTGTGTAGAACTGCACCATTATCTCCGTCGATAGTTTGAGCTTCCTCAGCTGCCACAGGAAGAACATCCTCTGCTGGGCCTTCTTGATGAGTGAGCTGATGGTCTCCTCCCACTTGAGGTCCTGTGTGATAGTGGTACCTAGGAAATGGAAGGAGTCCATCATGGAGATGGGGAGATCCAGGAGGGCAAGGGGAGATTGTGGGGCTGAGACTTTCCGTAAGTCCACGACCATCTCCACTGTCTTCTGGGTGTTGAGCTGCAGCTTGTTGCAGGTGCACCAGGACACCAGTCGATCCACCTCCCTCCTGTAGGCAGACTCGTCTCTGTCTGAGATGAGCCCAATGAGGGTGGTGTTGTCTGCAAACTTGATCAGCTTCACAGACTGATGGCTGGAGGTGCAGCAGTTGGTGTACAGGCTGAAGAGCAGAGGTGAAAGAACACAGCCTTGAGGGGAGCCGGTGCTGATGGTCTGAGTCTCCAAGACGTTCTTCCCCAGGCACACGTACTGCCTTCGATCTGTCAGGAAGTCGCTGATCCACCTGCAGATGGAGTCGAGCACGTTGAGCTGAGAGAGCTTGTCTTGGAGCAGAGCTGGCCAGATGGTGTTGAACGCAGAACTGAAGTCCACAAACAGGATCCTGGCGAGGGTTCCCGGCGAGTCCAGATGCTGTAGGATGAAGTGAAGGGCCAGGTTGACAGCATCATCTGCAGATCTGTTGGCTCTGTAGGTGAGCTGCAGTGGGTCCAGGAAGGGAGTGGTGATGGACTTGAGGTGGGAGAGGACCAGGCTTTCAAATGACTTCATGACTACAGATGTCAGTGCCACAGGCCTGTAGTCATTAAGTCCAGTGATCCGTGACTTTTTGGGGATGGGGATGGAGGATTTGAAGCAGACTGGCACATGACCCAACTTCAGGGAGGTGTTGAAGATGTCTGTGAAGACAGGAGTTAGCTCATCAGCGCAGTGTCTCAGGGTAGATGGGGAAACACCGTCCGGCCCAGGTGCCTTGGGGGGTTCAGCAAGGAAGCAATGCACCTATCAATATCTTCCAAATGAAAATATTGATAGGTGCATGTGAATTTGACTGCACAGCATTTTTTCAGCCTGTGGGATGGGACCACACATTGCTGACACATTAATGGATATTAAGCAAAATGAATACAATTAAGTGTGAAAATAATGCTGGGACTTCACAATCTGACAGCTGAAGGTAACTTGTTTGGAAACCCTCAGTTGAGATATTGACAAGTTATTGACATATTTGACACTATCTGAGGAGACATCATTTTATGATAATGTGACAACCAGTGACAGCAAATGTACCATGTTCTACTGTGTTGTCATTTAAATCAACTGCAATAGTAACAGTGGAGATGCCGTGAGTCACTACTTAGTGTTAGAAGAGGTAATATTGTACTCCTGAAGTACAGCATGTATCATAAAATATGTAATGAACACTTTCATTCTCTCCTCTCTTTAAATAATAAGAACTCTCTGTCCATGCACATTGACACTTTTACTCGTGGTAATTCCTACCCTTTATAACTATAGTGCATCCTTGCTCAGAATCCCAGAGCTAAATTTAAGATAATTTGTTAAACAAGCTTGATTGACACACACAAATCTATCATTAATATTGCTCAGTATGCAAAGGCAACGAAACAAAAAAAAATATTGATTGTTATTTGTTATTTTTGTGTCTTTGGCTATAATTCCAATTTCCTCCAATATATACATTCTGACTGTGTTTCCACCTTATGATGTACTTTGTCATACTCAAGCTCACCCACACAAACACACAAAAGGAAGCAGCTTGAGCAATGAGAATACTGTATTGTTTACTGTATTTAAGGTAATTTCCCCAGCCCATTTATCAGTTTTATAGCACATTATCTGTTTTTGGAGAAAGGCCACTTTCATTGTATGCATATGGTTTGTGTCTGTTTATATAAAATGGAAAAAATAAACTAAGAATAATATCTGTATTTGAGAGAACTTATTCCTTGTATTTATGAGTCCATGTTTGTGTGTTCATCTCAAGTAGCAGTGTTTAAAGGTTTAATAGCCATGGGGGTACTGTTGGCCTTCTAAAGGTTAACATCCGGTATTTAGTGTGGCTATGTGTGTGTGTGTGTGTGTGTGTGTGTGAGAGTAAGCATATTTATATTTGTGACAGTAATTCTGTTGCGTTTACTTAGCTGCAGAGTAATAATTCACTCTGTTGAACCTTCTCACCTTAACCTTGCTTGCAATTTTGTGTGTGTGTGTGTGTGTGTGCTGTTTTGTCAATACATGAGCTTCCCACAGATCCACTTAATGAGGTGGCTGAATGTAACTTTACCAGCTGTGCTGTTTACAGCAGCATTTAAGAATTACACAGACATGTGCTCATTGCCATCCTGCATTTGTAACCAAATTTGTTGAAGAGGAAGGAGTGCTAAGTTATTAGTTAATTGTAGTGCTACACATATTCAGTAGGTAACAGGGGTTCTATTTGCGATAAAATATTAAAAAAGGGGGAAAATGTATTAGTTCATGCATTTCAATTGGAAAGCAATAAAAGAATAGTTTTAATTATGAGAAAAAACTAATATTAGAAACCTCTTACTTACAGGGGGCTATCATAAGTAAATATCTCTCACCATAGTAAGAAAGAGTTAAGTGTCTAAAAATAATTAAATGAAACAGATTTGAGTAGCAAGACTGTCAGTAACATGTATTTCCTATTCAGTTCACAAAGGACCAGATAAGAAAATCAAATAATTAGCAAACCTCTCAAATCGCTTCAACGGTGACATCCCTTGGCTTTTAAACATGCCAGTCAAGGTTAGTTTGCACCCAAAACAAAGATCTTTGAAGCTCATTAAAAGCAGGTTGAAATATGGACTCTATTGACCACAGAACAATTGTGTACTGGCTTTTTGTACCTCTGAGATGAGCTCAGGTTCAGAGTACTCTGCAGCATTTCTGTGCAGAGTTGATATCCTTGTGTGATATAGTTTAGTAATATACAGGGTTATTCAAAAAGAATGAACCAATTGCATGATGGATTGATTCAGTTCTTAAACATCGTCATGGAGTAAGTAATAATAAGAGAATTTTTTGTAAAAGTTTGCCTTTATGTTCCACTGCTAACCACAATGACCTTAAATGGCAATAACAACAGTGATCAGCTCAATGGATTGTGGTATGCTAATATATGTCTAGGAGGAAATCTCTTATTGCATTGACGTTGCCTGTGCTACTGGTGGTGGCCACATTGAACGCTTGTAAGACAGGAAATAAAAGTTGAGTGTGAGTAGAATAGTTGTGATTTACCTGGAGTTTTCAATTGCTTTTCTTTATAAAATATTGCACAATGAAATCAGTTAGTTTAATATAGTAGCCTATCTGTAGCAGGTGATTGTGGTTGAGAGAAAATGGTTGCATATTACCAAACTCATGTGACAACAATAATCCCAGTGAAATAATGATTTCTCATCCCATGCCACATGATGGGGATCGTAGGTAAGAAATATCCAACAATAGTTCGTGGCATTGACTTTTACCCTTGAAAATATTTCCAGACTCCTTTCACAGTATTATAGACATGTTAAAAGGCCCAAGCTGCTTGTAGTTTTGCATTGAAAATTTAAGAAAATAAAAAAACAAAACAAAACTTGATCTCACATTGCAATGAACCACAACCAATCATTGAATGGAGACTAATGTCCTATTTGTACTGGACTAAAATGACCTCTAGATCTGCAGTAATTCTAAAATTACATCCTGACATCTGTATTTAGTTCCATGCATTCGCACTGGATAAACGCAGCCTGTTTCACCGTAATTTACAGACATTGATCTAGGAAGTGACGTAGAGGCCTCACATTTTTGTTAAACAATTGCCTTTTATTTAACATCCATCCATCCATCCATCCATCCATCAATCCATCCATCCATCCATCCATCCATCCATCTTTTTCCGCTCACCCATGGACAGGTCACAGGGGCAGTAGCCTAAGCAGGGAAGTCCAGACTTCCTTCTCCCCAGCCCCGTTGTCCAGCTCATCTGGGGGGATCCCAAGGCATTCCCAGGCCAGCTAAGAGACATCATCCCTCCAGCGCAGGGGTGGGCAATCCTGGTCCTCGAGAGCTGGTGTCCTGGAAATTTTAGATGTTTCCCTGCTCCAGCACACCTTGGCTTTGACAGAGATTGAGTGTTTTATCCCTACGGTTTCATTAATTTTATTGTTAGTTTTATTTGTTTTTATCAGTGTGATATTTTATTGGTTCATTTTTGGGTTTTGTTGCATTATATTTACTCACCACTTGATATTACTACATTTAATATATTGTGTTTGATCCTTGTTTTCTGAAGCACTTTAGTTTTAAATGTGCTAAATAAATAAGGTTGACTTGACTGTTACAGTGATATGCTATACATGAACAAAGACCAGTATGCAGTACATGTTGTACCACAATGCATGTGTAGCATGCGATTTCAAAAACTGCCCTGTCACCTCATAATCAGCTGATGGTAAAATGTAAAAGTGTGTTACTTATATAGTCTCTAACCTTGTCTTTCTTTATCACTGTTTTTTACTTTTCAATCTCAGAGTGCACTGATGGCATCCAATTCTAGATTTGTTTGCATTTTCTAAATGCAATAAAATTGGTCACTGAAGACACAATAAATTATTCATTTTATATTTGTGTCTGTTAAATAAAAGCCCAAACAAATGAAAAAAAGAAAAAAACTCTATCTTTAAGTTTTGTTGCATTTCTGGATATTGAGTTTATATTTAGGCTGCCTTGTCTTACTATTTAAAGTGAATTAATGAGTGTTGAAAAAGGATTTGTGCAGCTGGAATGAAGAGACCAGAGTTGTCTAACTGTTGTGTGAGAGAGAAAAGTAACATCAAGTCTCTAGCATTTTTGCAGCGTTCTCTTGCATCTGATATAATAGCACACTCATGAAACTATTTTCATACTGACACAAGGGTTCAGTTTTGCTCCAATAATACCTGTTTTTTTAGATAGTGGAATTTTCTGAAGCATCCAAAATATTTCAGGGACACATCAAGCTGAGCGACATATACTGATATCAAAGTCCTTTTTTTCTCTCATTTTTTCTTCAATCCCATAGTGGAGCAATTATTGACAGGGGAGGTGTGTAAATGCACTGCTCCAGAGCAGGTACCTGGGGATGTAAAGGCAGAGTAGAATGCAGAGGTGCTTTGTAAGTGGAGAGAAAATATGATGGAGTTGAACTTGCCCCTGGGGAGGCTCCAGGGTCCACATCACTGCAGTTATAATTAAACACAGACGGATACACAGCTACAGCTCTGCAGACCATCACATACTGCTAATAATAGCTTACAGCCAGAAATATGAGTATGCATTTCAATATAACCCATTGTGTTGATGCAAAGATGCTGAAATGAACACAAATGCATTTCCTTCAGTCATATTTATGCTGCAGTTCTTTGGACCCAGATAAATGCCCATGATGACAACATAAACACAGATCCAATGCCATCCAGTGCTTAAGCTCCCCAATGAGTGATCAGTCTTAACAATGACGGATGCTTCACATCACTACCTGCCACTCAAGCTTTCCTCCATTAGCCCCAGGGTGTTTGTAACAAACTGTGTGGATGTGTTTTTCTGTGTGTGTATGACTTTCCTTTCTAGTGCTTGCTAACCTTGTCAAGGGGGAATACTTTGTCCACCTCAAGTCCTACTATTGTAACTACATGGTCCTTCCTGAATTGTAGTCATTGTGATATCTCTGAGTGAGTCAGAGCATAACTGTGTGGATACATGTTTCCCTCATTGTAAAGGAGATACATAAATTAAAATACGTATCATATTTCTCTATAAATTGTTTCGGAAGTATTTGAGCCTGTGTAATTCTGCCAGCATTATGAGTGTGCTCAATTTAATCATGTTTTTACACAATTGTTAGTCTTCCTACTGCACCAAAGCCCTTCACTGAGTTTCACTGCTGCAGAGCTCGGCAAGAGTATATGTTTTTGTATGTATGCAGATAGACTGGCAGCATTTTTCCTTTAAGTGGTGTCCCATTTCTCCTTTTCCCAGCAGGAGTATAATAAATGCAAAAATGAAAAAAAGACAGCTTTCACACAGAGATGGGGATTTATTTCTTCTCCTCTTGTTGAAATGTCTTCTGAAATGCCGACTGCAGGTATATTTATTGTTGCTTTAATAAACAAGTTATCCAAATCTGTCATTTCAGCTTGACATTTTTTTTTTTTTGTAAATGTGAATAAAGCTGGCCCATGGTTACAGCTGCAGTAGGCAAGATTTTGATGTACAACCGCAGCCATCTTACCCAACTAAATCACCATGAAGAGCTGCAATACAAAACAGCTGATGAATAAAAAAGTGAGAGTAAAATACATGCTGTCACTGTGCTCACATGAACCAGCACTGCAAACACAGAAAACATCATTAAGTAACATTAGATCTGGTAATTCCTATTTTTGGGGAGTATTCTGCCTTGACTGCAGCTTACTTAGACTATACAGCATTTCTTAGTAGTAATTATATATGCACTGCAGCTACTAAAAAGGAGTCTGGATTTCAAACAGATGCCCTTCTAATTAGTGCACGCAACTGTATAATGTTGTTGGATGTATGTACTTTTTTATTGTCTGTACTCTATCAAATAAATTCTGAAAAAAAAACAAACAGTGTAGTGGTGTATTCCAGAAATAAATGTAACCAGTTTACATTTTAGTTTATTGTATTGCATGCTGGTATTTGTTAATGACAAAAATATTTTTCAGCAACTATTAGGTGTGTTCAAAGAGGTGAAGTTATCGGTGACACTAACACCAAATGAATTCATGTCAATTTATCTGCCTGTTGTAGAAGCCTTTTGTTCAAAATCACAAAGGTTAATGCTAAACTTGTGAGAACCCAGAGTTTGGGACCCATAAATCTGTGAAACATGTTGAACCATTTAGATTGGTGTTACTTCATGTGTCAAGGAAGAAAAACATTATTAATGATCTCAGAGGATCAATTGTTCTTGCCCATCAATATAAATGGGTTATATGAACATTTCCAAAGAATTTGTAGTCTCTCATTCTATAGTTAAAGGGACTACTCACAAATGGAAGACATTTTAAATTGAGACAATTGCCAGTTTTTCTAGGAGTGGATACATCATCAGCGTTAGCCAAAGGTTTACCTACCTACCAGAGAAAGCTTTTTAGAAAGTGACGGCATAGTTTACAAAGTTACATCTGAAGAAGCCACAAGACTTCTGAAATAATGTAATCTGAGGAAAAAAGACAAAAGCGAAGATATTTGTGGTAATGTTTGCTGATTATTAGGAAAATTATATTAGCACAAACACCTCATGCTATTGTCAAGTACAATGGTGGAGGGATGAGCCTCCACTATGGCCTCTCTAAGTCAAACATGAGGCCATCTGTTTAATAACTAAATCTGAAACTTGGTCTTGCAAAAAGACAGACAAGTCAATCTACAACAGAATACCTGAAAAGTAAAAGAATGATGGTGTATCAATGGCCCAGTGAAAATCCAGACCTCAACCAGAATAAAGTGCTGTGTCAGGACCATAAAAGAGCTGTGTCTAAATGAAGGTTCACAGACCTCAATGAAGTGAAGCAAAGTTGTAAAAAAGAATGGAGAAAAAGTCCTCCACACTGAGACTGATCATGCCCCAAAGACAATAATTACTTCAGGCTATTACTGCCAAATATGGTTCCACAAGTTATAAGCAATTATGTGGTACAATATGTCACATCCCATTATTAATATAAGGTTTCATTCACATAATTTTAAAAGACGGTGGACCAGATAAATATTTTTATTGTGTCCTAATGCACATAAAATTTACATAAAACACAAGCAATATTTCATTTCAGTATCACCAGGGATCAAGACTTATGGTAAAACTTTTCCTTAACAGCTCAGCTTTCTTCATCGCATGGCCTTGATAAAATCGACTGCTCTCGTTCTGGCACTGACACTGCTTGTGTCAGCTAGCCTGCCATGTACAGTCAATAACGCAGATGGTTTCTCAGTAGCTTAAAAGTCACTTAAACCTCCAGACAAGGAACATGTATTTGCCTTATTGTGCCCCACTAAAGTGGATTTTTCTCTTCTTACTCATTAGACTTCAGAGTAGACGGTGTGGCTGTGACTCATGAGGTAAAGTAGGTCATCCTCCAGTTAGAAGGACGAGCATTTGAATCCCAGCTCTGCCACGTGGCACAGTGTCCTTAGGCAACACAATGAACCCCAAATCTCCCCTTATATGTTACTCAGTTTGTGACTGTAGAAACTAAGTGCTACATACTTTTTATGGAGTGCATATACTGTATGTATAAGGAGTCCTTTGAGTGTTTGAATTTACTTCATAAAACCCAGACAAGGTTAGAAAGGTACTATGCAAGTAGGAACCTTTTACCTTTTAGAGAACTGCACTGGAATTGAGATGAGAGAGGTCTTGTAAGATTGGATTTGCATTTTACAGGAGTGAATGTGTTTAAAGGTTTAGTAGAAATGGTCAGAGCAATATTTAAAAAAATAAATAAATAAGTCAGTGGCTTTTCACCTACAAAGAGGTAGGATAGGCTCCAGCAGACCCCCGTGACCCAGAAATGGATGCAGCTGGTTCAGAAAATGGATGGATGGATGAATGGGTGGATGGATGGTATCAATAAGGGAGTGGGACCTGTATGACATAGTCTTCAATACTTACATACTTAGCTAGCTTTGACTATGGTCATTTAGTCACAAAATAATAAATAAATAATAAAAAGTCACACATCTCAACCATTTTCTTTGCTGCAAATATGCCCAAAATATTAATTAGAAGTCATACAATGAGCATTAATATTTCTTGAATACTCAGATTGTCAATGAGGCAGCAGTAGCCTGAAAGTTTAACAACAGCAGGACAATTAAAACCTCAAAAAAATCCATAACTCTTTAAATTATCCAAAAGCATATGTATATATGTATGTATGCACATATATGGGCATATGTAAACGATATGAATATTTTTCCACTTATTACAAATACATAAATAGACACTGTTCAAAAGATAATCTACTGTGGACTTTTAGCCTCTTTTGAATAAGTGTTTTACTTTTATGTTATTTTTTTCTGAACCACAGAAAGCCCATGTTGCAACACAACCCATGATTCCCAGTCTGTGTAACTGTCTGGTGACAAGCAACTTGTTGCTCTATCTGATACTGAATTGGTGGTATTTTAAATGCCAAAAGTGTGCTCTTCAAGTCGCCTCTGAGGAATGGTTTTCTTAGCTTGACCTCTCCCTAAGAGGAGTTTAAGCCAGGCTAAGTCCTAACTCTAGTTAAAGCTTAGCTATTCCTAATTTTTTCCTAAAAGAACACTGGCTGTTGTCGACTGCAGGTAAAACACTGACTGCTTGTCAACACTTTATACAACTTAAAAGAAGGCATGTTTTCTTCAATGTCTATGTCACACAGTAGGCCAGACCGGGATTCACATTTGTTACTGCTCTCGTTTATTTACTGCACTCACTGTCATTTTGAGATGATTGCAATATGATGACCTTTGTCAATACTAAGTTTATTCTAGTTTGAGTTATCTTATAGTTACAAGATAATGAGAGTCTGATAATTATTTCCTGAGCAGCTATGGTACACAAATGATCAAAGGTGTTTTTGTCACTTTCAGAAATCACAGCCTCTTTGCTGCAAATGTAGAATGAACACTGAGGCTGACGTGGCAGTTTCTAACACTAATTATAAATTAAAATCAATATATTCAGACATAAGGGAATACCTAGATTAATGGTAAGTTTTGAACACTGTCCAGATTCTCAGCAAAATGTATGATATATGCAGTGTATTATGCATTTTTTAGGCACTCTATATGAAAACAGTGAGAAAAGATCCTAATTATGTGAGGTTGAAGAGAAAATGCAGGACTCAACAGGGAGAAGGCAAGGGAGAAATAAAAATGTTTTCAACAAAAACAAACAAAAGACACAACTGAAATACAGAAAACTAAATAAATATGATGTTGGATGGGGAAACCAAGGCTGGACTGCCAAGGAGGAAACAACAAAAAATAGCACATAAGTAAAGAAAAGCAAGGAGTATGTGCTGTGTGTACAAGGAGGAGGGATTAGGTTTGCAAATGCAGGTAAATAAATGAAGAAACAGAACAAATTGCAACAGGATAAATGTACTTGAGGACATCAAAGGTAAACAACAGGCAACAACAGCAAAACCAGAAATCCAAATATCCAACAAGCAGAACATGAAAGAGATTAAGATCTTACAAAATAACCAAGAATTAAAAAAAACTAAAGTTAAATAAGGATGAGAGGAGAACCAGATTCTAAACCAAAAAGCTTAAGCAGTTACCATAAGGATGGTGGAAATCAAAACAAGCTGAAGACTAAAATAAAAAATGCATCAAAACCCATCAAAAGGACCATATTGCAAGATTAGCACTACATTTAAGTATGAAAATAAATAACAGAATCAGTACGTGCTAGTGTAGACCCTTTTTTTATCCCGGTGATGATAATTCTCAAAGATTTGATTCAAAGCAGCTAGACTTTCTGTTCTTTGTTCCTGAAGACCTTTAACTTTCCATCCAGAAGAGATGGAAGGAGATTGTCTGATGATGGATAGAAGGTGAAACATCTTCAGGAACAAAGAAAGAAGACTGAGAGGGCAGGCAGATTTACAAAGTTATTGCTTTAAATCAGTTAACGTGTATAACAGAAGTCAAGGATGCTCACACAACTATTTGAAATTCCTTCCATAGTCCTAACTTTCTGTGGAAGAAGTTAAGTGTAGTTGTGTTGGTATTATTCTATCCAAACAAGCTTAATTTTTCAATGCTTTGCTTACATGGCACAAAAATACATTTTTTGTTCATTGATAGTTTCAGGTAGATCATCATGTATAAAAGGAATAGTCATTAAAATCCTCCAGTAGCAAAGGAAACACTTCCTTGCCCTGAAACATTATTTTTTTTCTCCCTCCTAAATGTAGGCATTTATATTCCACCAAATACTATATTTGTTACTCACTATTATTATTTTCAGTGATTTTTAATCTTTTCTAAAAAACGTATAACTTTGGATTTCTTATGACTGAAACAGACAAGCACACACACACACAAACAGGTGCACTGGAAAATCTGGCTCTGGATTTGATTCAAGTGCACTTGAAATTTTGGTCTTTTCTGTTCAGCCAGGGGTGTTTAACTGAATACACTGAAAGTGTATTTGTAAAGGGTGAAGCATTAAGGACAGTCAGACATCCTGGGTAGACAAGAAGGTGCATGGTATCAGTTATGAGTGGAAACAAACACGAATGCTGACAGCAGACGATGAAGCCTTAGTTCTCTCAGCATCAATGGTCCTTTAAGCTGTTCTCGATATACAGCATGCCCCGACAGAGTGGGCTAGCATCTTACAGTATTCCACTCGCAACTGAGTACATTTATCTGTAAGCTGTATCTGCCTTCCTGTCTCTCAGCCCCCTGACAAGTAAATCATCTCTCCACCTGCTGTGACAGCACAATCCTAAAGCCTGTCACTTCTGCAGGCCAGCCCGGGCCACACACAAACTCAGCACACTCACATGCACACATACTGCTCCACGCGGGAACAGGCAATCGCATTACACACATGACAGCAATCCACACGCACAAACAAGCACTTTTTGTCAGAGCGGATACTCGCCCACTCAAGGACAGAGCGGTGACATCTCATCATGAGCCAAATGAAGCAATAGTGGCAAGGAGAAGAGGTGGAAAAGAAGAGATATGAAGGGATGGACAGAGCGAAAAGAGAGAAAGATGGAGGAGGGCGAGAACAATTGGCAAGTGTGTTAAATAGTGAGAGATGAAAAGAGAAAGCTGTCCTGGTAAATTTTTATTGATTGAAAGAAAGAGACTTTAAAGTGTTATATGTTGCAAATTCTCTGTGCAGGAGTTCAGCAGGAAACTTTTGAGATACATGTCAGCATAAGAAGCTTGGCTTGAAATTCTGTGCAGACAACCAAGCAAACTGTCATGATTGCACAAACATGTCTGTTAGTTTATTTACATATTTCTGTTGATGTATTAAACTAGTAGTAAACTATTTCGAAACAGCCGTGGCTGTGTGCTGTGTGAGCTTGTAGTTTAGTATCATGTGTTAATGAGTGTTATTATCTGACAGTTTCTATGCAGAACTTTGCATTGCAAAAGACTGATGTGTGTTTATTATGACACAAAATAAGTTATTGTCCAACCTTCGTTTTCTTAAAGAATACAAAAACATTCCCCAAAAATTTATAAAATTATGTGAAACATTGAGGAAAGACAATGTAATTATAGATTTAATGATAAATTGTACATTATAAAATTTTCAACATAATCTGTTTCATACTAATGCATTTGTAAAACTAGGAAAATATTAACATGCTTACTGTGCTCCATATCTGCAAACTGTAAAGAGTGAAGTGACACTGGACACTTCCATCCATCCATCCATTCATCCATCCATTTTCTATACCTGCTAAATTATGGGGGTCTGCTGGAGCCTATCACTTTTTAATGTTAATTAATTTAATTAATGTAAGTCAAACTACAGAAATAGAATAAAAGAGAAGTAAGGCAAATATATTTTTCAATTCTCAATTTACTTAAATCTATTACAGATAATAATTTCCCCTTTGGGATTAACAAAGTATTTTTGAATTTGAATAACACACCCAGCAGTATACAAGCCTTTTCTTTTAATTTTTCCTGTATTTTTATTTATTTATTTATTTTTAGTTTATCTGTGTCTTGGAATTTTTCAGTGTATATCTACTGAATTGACCAAATATGGTCATTTGCCTGATAATGGGTTAACACATGATAACTCATTAAAACCCTTTATTTTCCTTTGCTAGTATACATATGTCATAATTGATAAATGTGACCATGAGCATGTGTTAATTTCTCACATGCATGCAGCAATGAGTAGCTACTTGCATCTTCAGATTAAATTTAATTATTCCATTCACACACTTTCCCTTGTTGAAGAGTGTTTGGCACCCTACCTTATTCCCGCATTACATCCATTCACTCATATGGCCAAAGTGGAATCCCTTCAAATAGCAGGAAACCCTCAGCACCAGCAGAAAATCAACACAGACACAGGGACAACATGCAGTGTCCTACAATGAAAGCCTATTGGCACAAATTATGTTTGAATGGTGTTGGTGTGTGGCAGCAGTGCTTTTTTGGACTCTGTAGAAAGACTGTGGAGCATTGTGAGATATGCATATATGTACACCTGATATTGAATCAAATTAGTACTTTTGGATTTTTTGTTAGATTCATTGAGATGGTTATTTATGATAAAAAAAAAAACAGGTGACATGGAAGTGGGTGAAGTAATTAATTTGATATATACATTATTATAGTGTGCACCCCCCTGCCCTGCCTCCCACAAAAATAAAATTAAAAAAAGATCAAGAATGAGGCAAAGTCCTTATCACTGCATGTCCTCGTAATTCAGAGGTGAGAAATTGAAGGATAGATAGAAATGGAGTGATGGAGAGGAGGACAGGGGACTCTGTTTCGCCTCACAGAGCCACAGATGGAGAGTGATGATAATGCAGCAATAGGAAGAGGGCAGAGAGAGGAGGACAGAGCAAGTGAGAGAATAGCAGACGAAAAAGAGAAAAGATGAGCATAATATCCAGAAAAGCTCATTGAATGCTTAGAGAAAACCAGAACTGAGTCTTATTTATTTATTTATTTTTGTGGACCTTAAGGCACGCAGTGAGTGGAGGTCAGAAACAGTGAAAATAGAAACTGGACAATATATTTCTAAACCCGTGAAGCTGCCACAATATTGGCAGCTTTCATCATCCTGACCTAAACTCCGGAGAATTGTAAAAGCATCCTGGGCTACTCGCCAGACAGAAGCCTGATTTTATCAGATAAATTGACTGAGACTTTCTAAACTGACAGGTAGCATAACCACATGTCTTATGCCATACTTATTAATGTTATCAAAATGCTTTGGTTTTGACTTTTTCTATCGCAATAAAGATCACTTTAGTTTTTACAGTTGGATTTGCAATAGGAATGTATTTACATCTATACATTTGGACTTTCTACGAGTTTCTTCTTTCATGTATAATGCAGGCAGGCGGTGTAGTGTGGAAATGGCAGAGTCCTTTTTAATCATGTTTGGAAGGAACCAGCAGAAATGGTGTTCACAGCAACACTTTCCTGGCAGTCGATGAGGGACGAGGTGATGATTGATGGGAGTAGACCATGCAGGAGTTCGCCAAGGCTGGCAAACTTCAGAGTGAGGCTTCTACCCGGAAGCAGGACTGTGGCACAGCAGGGGCACACACCTGGCTGAGATCTGACTACCCCACACAGGTGGTCTCACTCTAGAATGAGCAACAGCAATATCTGTCCACAATACAAAAATGAAACAAACCTTATACCTTTTTTTTTTTTTTAAAAAAAGACAAAACAAAAATAATAAAATATACATCTTCTTTGTGTATAATTAATTACATGACTATATTTGAATTTTAAGAAACTGTCCATTGAAAAAAACTTCTAAAATTACTAATTTTTTTCCACAGTGTATAATGATATAGACTATCATACATTACCATATAAATAGCAATAAAGGATAAAGAATAATATCCTGATTTAAAAAAAAAAAATCCTGCCATTTTATATGTAGTACTGTCAGTGGCCACTTGAGACATCTTAAAGTGTCATCAATAAATCAAGTTGTATTTTGCTTATCCAGTACTTGCCAGTCCAATGGAGGAAGAAAAAAAAAAGAAAGAAAAAATCATCCAGATGAGTCCCAGCTGTTCTTTGTGTTTGGTACTAATTGGAAGATATTAACAAGCCAACACACAAAGCAGACAGTTAAGAGTTTGCCTGCTTAACATCAGCATTTTCATCGAGGGTATTAACTAAAAGCACCTGTGCACCTAGGAGTGCAGCTGCGGCATGGCTGATTAGCCTTGTTGTATTCATGTGGGAAAAAAAGAACCCTTTTTCAATTTTGTACATTTCAGGAACAATAGAAAAATCATCCCATATTTAGCAATTCCTAAAATTATGTAGCCACAATCTCACATTTGATGTGACATCATTATTTATTTAACAGAAAATCTCATGCTGAATGACCGAATAAAAATAAAAACCTTAGAACACACAGCAATCCTTGCTTGTAGAACCACCTTTAATAGGACTAATGTAAACTGATTGTTTTATGAGGGATGTTATCAGTCTCTTACTTCACTGCAGTGGAACTTTGGTGCAGAACTCAGTTCTTTAAGGTTTTCAGGTGTTATATATATGCACAGCTCTGTGAAGTTTGTGCCACACAATTTCAATCACTTCTTGTTTGGCATTGTGTTCACACACACCTGAATGCTTCTTACCAGCAAACTATCAAACTATCTGAGGTTTTAGTGGTGCTCACACTTACTGATGATAAACTGATCAACTGCAATGACCAGTGTCTCACATACTGGTTTTGAATTTTTTTGGCTTAGTTTTTGTTAAATAAGCAATGCTGCACTGTAACATATCATGTATCTTTGTTTGTTTATACCTTACCTATATATATACATGTGTGTGTGTGTGTGTGTGTGTGTATTTCCTTTTTTGATTAGGGTGGTATAAAGGTATCAGAAAATCATGTATTAAATATGACACAGCTGGCATTATAGAGATAAGAGTTGGTAAGACCCAATCAGTTTTTTTATGTACGAAATGACAAATGAAACACTTGAACTGAAACAGGTTTTACTTTCTTCTATACATCCCTTAATATATATATTTTTTCATAATGATCACTTCTATCTGTTATTTGTACATGAGTGATGAAGATTTTACCAACGCTCTACATGCATGTGTGCATGCGTAATATGTATACAGATAGTGTGCAATTTGTATGGTTGTTGAGGAATAAGGTGTTAAATCATCCCTTCAGAAACAGAAAAAAAAAATACAAAAACAAAGAAAAAAATAAAATAAAAAGTGCAACAACAAAGGATCTTGCTTCATGTATTGTGGCTTGAGCTCAATATTTCTGTGCTTGTTTTATCTGAAATAGCAATACATATTGTTCATGTCATGAAAGCAGATGGGCAGCTCATGTGTCTTTCATTCCTGAAATTAAAAAGTGTTTGGAAGAAAGATAACTTATTCCCTTTTCTCGTTGACATGAAAGAGACCTATTTTGATATTGTGTTCTGTTGCTTTTTCTTTTTATGTAGAGACTCTCTTGATCTTGCCCTTATACCTCCTTTTGATGGTTTTTGTGTATTTGTCAGTAGATTTTAGCTACGTGTGTTTGTGGGAATGTGAGTGTGTTTTTGTGTGAATGAATGTGTATGGTTGTGTGTGTGTACCTGTCTGATAGAGAAGAGGATATACATTGGCATGTACTGTGGGGTTCCTATACCTGAATTGTTTGATGTAAGATTTTTCTTCTTCTGGCTCAAGTTGATTTTTCTTTTATGACCTTCCCATCTTTTCCTGAAAACCAAACTCATTGCAACAGCAGAGGGCTATTGCACAAAAGTAGAAAAGTAGAATCAAGAAGTCTGGGATGTCTGAGTTCATCCTAGCTTTACATAAATGTGATGCCAGAATGAGTTAACCCAGGTGTAGCTAATACTGGTACAGAGAAACCTTCACAGGTTTCTTAAGCAGTCAGTAACTTCATTCATAGATTTATTGATTCATATATGAAAAGGATGCATAGCATATTTTTCTACCAAGAAACCAACAGCTCATAACAGAAAAATATGACAAGGTTAAACACCTAATGCATTAAACAAACACAATACAGCATTTATTTATTCATCTAGAGAGTTTGCCTGCCAGATAATAGTGCACAGACTGAACGCAAAATAGTACCCCATAGATTATAGACTCTATTATTGGCTACAAAGAGCTTATTTACAAACATAACCTCTCACTGTGAGTGATATCACTGATATTAATCAAACTGAAGTTGGGTGCCCTTGGTAACATTGGGATTTAATTTTAAAAAATTATTGATTTCATGATATAGCTCTACAATACTGTAGTATCTTATTGATGACTAAAATGTAATTAAAATACACTAGCAGATAAGTAAAGGAGTCTACACAAGTAAGGGATACCATTGCTAGTGAAATGATACCTTTTGCGAAGATAGTCAAGAAGAAATGTCTGGGGTCTGACCTGGCTTGCAACCCACTTCCGTGGAAAAAGCCCTCTAAGAGTGAAAGCTTCATTGTCCTAAGCTTTATTCAAAAACAGGCATACCATTGTGAAAGAACTGCACACAACACAAATGGGACTCTATATATCCTATGTTATTACCCTCGTCACTTTACAGTAATCACCTCTGCAGCGTCAGCTGTTTCTAATCATCTCAACAAATGCAGGAATATTGAAAGCAAATACACATCGGCTATTGAACAAACAACTGACAGAAATACATTCAGCCTTCATAAAGTCCATCATCTATCCAATTATAGCCTATATGGACTATATTTAATGATCTTTGTTAAAATCGCAATTTGCTCATAAAAATTTGATGCGGGGTAAAGAAAGTGATGCAATGTTTACAGAGCAGATTACACATTATTGGGCAGTCAATAAAATCTTGAAATATCAAAATCTCAACTCTAAAGGGTTATTGGAAGATATTTAAAGACCTCTATTAATGCTGTAACTTTTTTTTTTTTTGTAATAACCATAGAATCGAGTTCTGCTGAAGTTGCCAAATATAGAGTTAAGAATAACGGTCTTTGCAATTTGTTACCTTTCAGAGTGGCAGCACACTGAGCAGACAGAGCAGCTGGGTTAAGAAGTCCTGGTTTTAAGCTTGTTCTTGAGTCATCCAGACAAACTTCACAAAGGAAATCTCAGCTGTAACATATCCATCCTTGCTTTCATGCAGCCGACTAATTTCAGTGAGTGTCATATCCTGGCTCAGTCATTTATCTTGATTTGGTGCAGCGGGTCTTGTATTTTCATATCAAAATTTCCACTTTCTTGTTTTTCATGTGAGCATGGAGCACTTTGTCACAAATTCAAATGTAATAAGGTGATTGAGCAACAAACTGTTAGCACTTGAAAAAGAATGACACTTCAACAATACAATTATAAATGAGGCTTTAAATACACAACTAACCAATGTTGTTATGAATTACACAGGTACGTATGAGGTAAAAGCAAACCTTTGTGTGCAGTGGTTAACAGCATATTTAATGTGTGTTTTATACACAAATTTGCCTCATATTTTTTATTATTTATTCATTTGCCTTTTTTTAAATTAATATGTACCAGCAATCACACAGACTAATGCGTGGGATGGAGCTTAAGGATTTCACACTGTCAGTTCCCATCACTATATCGTCCTTGTTACTGTCCAAATCCAGCTAATGATGACAATTTTCTACCGGGCTATCCTGAAAATTGGCATGATTTTCTATGAAGAATGTATCTGAAGGCACAGTCTGCTGAGGTCAGCTCTTTTCAGAAAAAGTCACACAAAACTTGAAAACTAAAACAACAAACTTCTGAAACATTAACACTGTGCTAGAAAAATAATAAGGTTGTAGATTCTTCATGGTTTTGTAATCGCACCACACTAGTGACAGCCTGTTGCACTGCCTCTTGTCATGTTGTCTTTTGCATCATGTTAAAATACAAGGCTGAGTTTTTTTTTCTTTTTTTGTCCATTTAAATACTTTTTTTTCCACTAGAAAAATTACATTAGAACTGAGGTAAAATGGTGGGCAAGGAGACTGAAGTGTGAGCCATTTTTTCTCTCAGTTGTCATGATGAATGCAGTCACATAAAATGGAATAGCTGGAAGTCCAGATGAAGAGAAAGTTGGAAATTCAGGAATTAAGTACTTTGTATGTGTCATCAAGTCACCAAGTCATACACATTATTGATCCCAAGCTCAGGAATTCTAATTATTTGTTCACTTAAATAGTAACTCCATCATTTTTCCTTTTTTGAATTGATTAAGTGTGGTTCTTAAATCAATAACAAAAAGAAGAGAAAAGAAAATATCAGTGCTGATATACATGTACTTCAGAGCACTGAAGAAATGATTCTGTTTATGGGGATGTTGACTAAAGAAATAATTGATCCCTCCATAACCCCTCTACACCTTGCCCCCATTTAATTTCATTAATTGCCAGTTTTACATGTATTGTCTTTTATGGAGACAAGCACAAAAAGCAAAACAAAACAAACAAAAAAAACAGGAGTAAAATCATATGTAGTAGACATCAATTTTTTTTTTCCTCTTGCGTACCTTTGTCGACTGTATACATTTTTCTTTAGAGGTGAAAAGAGCTCTAGAGAACAAAGTGGAAAAATGCATAAAAATGCACTGAAATAAAGACATTACAATTTGTCCTTTTGATGTGTATTTCTTGCAATCATGGATGGATTCCAACAAAATGAAGCATGCAACACTGTGTGGAAATGGCCACCGTGAGAGAAAAGAGATTTTTAAGAAAAGTCAGAGGAGGCAAAGAGATAAGCTGGAGTTGAAGCCTGTTTTTCTCAGATAGGCAGGTATAAAAAGTCTGATGTGGCAAAAGATAACATGCAGTTCTGGGAGGTCAAGGCACGCCCTGACAGAATCAGAAGGTTTCAGCAATAAAGATGGATTTGAACTGAGGCATGGAATAAGATTTTTAAAAATTATTTAAAGAAATTAATTCCTACTGTCCCTCCTGTTGATCAAACTCAATCGATAAAGCATGTGGAATTTCAGAGGTAGCATTTACCACCAACATTTGAAGGGAGAGCTATGTTTCTGTCTTTTTTATGTTTTTAAAACCTAAGACTCAATTTTCTACAGACAGTTTGATAGAATTGAAGTAGAAAGTACTCTTCAGTTGTTGACACAAATTGTAATCAAACAAAATGCAGGTAATCATATCTTTTTTTAAAGTCTGAAACCCATAAATGTGAAATTTCAGATTATTAGACATCTGTGATTCATTTGTTGATCCTTCGTAGATTCTCACGTGGATGACACCAACATCGCTCACTTCTCTCAATAACTCATCAGTTATTTTAATTAGTCTTTAATCAGTCTGCTCCTAATCAGATTTAATCAGTCTTTCCTATGCTGCAGATATGCGTTTATGTCTGTGAGTTGCTAGTGGTTACTCTTCCTCTCAACTACATTACCTCCATTTGCTCAACTAACAAGTCCTCCTCATTGTTGCGTGTCACTCAAAACATGGATCCATTTGTTCTCCGGCCTCTGGCACACACTGATTTTCTCAAGCAGAGTTTTCCATGCCATCTGGAAATATATTATATATATTTAACTCATGCAGTGCTGTCCAGCTGCGCCAAACTTTCTTTTCTTCACAATGTTGTCATCCACCGGATATGATATCAACGCCTTATCGCAGCCTTATCACACACTGTCCGCCTGTGTCAGTCCAGTCATCCTCTGCAGATGGCATTGCGAAAAATGAAACTCAGGCATACTAGTTCACTTTTGGTGGAGGTGAAAACAAACATTTTTCCTGAAGCTTTGTGGCCTTGTGCCATCAGGTCTGCATATCTGGAGATGACCTTTAGGTCATATGACTTTCCACCACTGAAAGGAAGATGACTGTTGATGTTTGTCGAACGTGAAGGATTATTTATCAAAAGAAGAGCTGATGCTTTGCAGGTGGAATACAGTTGCAGAGGAGCTTTCGATTAGTATTTGCATCTGAGACACTAGATATCTTTTGTCCTGGTTGTTTCCATTTTCTTAACTCAAAATTGTTTAGAAGAAACTGTTCAGACCTTTAAGATTTCAGTTCAAGTAATGAAAATCTTACTTAAATTGTATACTATAAAGTACATATATACACCAATATTTCATTTAGTAGCCCTTTTTAAAATTTCCCTTTGTTATTAAATAGAATTGCTTTTTGTCTTGCATTGATTTAGTTTGATTTAATTGATTTAGGGAAATTGAACAATTCATTGTTAGCTACAAATAACTCTGTCCTCATAAATTCTGTTGTTGTAACCATAAAACAACCCTTAATACAAAACCACATCCTCTTTTTGTCTTTTGCTTAAAGACAAAAGTGCTTTTCCCCAAACATAACCCATAATGTGTTCTTTATACATTAAAACCCTTTGACAAATTCAAAGTACAGTACACAGTCAGATGAATGAAACATTCATGGGTGGTTTTGATTAACACAGAGTGAGCAGCTCATGCTATGAAAGACAGTAAAAAGATTAAAAACTTCTGATCATAGATTAGGTTTTAAAAACATCATGAAGATCTCTTCTCAAAGCTTCTGTTACCTTTCACAGTGACCAGACCCTTTCTAAATTCATCGTTTTCCTTAAAAACTCAATCAACTTATACTGTCTGTCCATGAAGTGCCACAATTCCAGTCACACTTTATACCCTCTTTAAAACAAAAACAAAACAACAAAATACAATCAATGGCCTCAATCAGACACTGTAAAACTTAGATTTGTGTAACACAGTTTCCAGTAAACTTTACTTTTTAACATTTCTTTGCTCATCTATGTCAATTCCAAGTAGTTTAGTCAGAGGACACACATTAAATAAGCACATACACACAAATATACAAAACTTTCAAGTCCTTATTCGGTCAGTCAGTTTCTCATCTTCACTCAGTGGCAGCTTTTGAACATATTCAGTCTTCTTTACAATTTATTGTGTGTTTCTTCCTTTTCTACTGAGGAAGTATAATCATATACTTGTCTGCTGGAGCTTATCCCATCCCCCTTCAGGCAGAATGCAGGAGTACACCCAGACAGATCACCAGTCCATCACAGGTCTTTGTTCCAGCTTCATTTTTCTTTTTTACCTGATTCAATCGCTCACAATCATTTTACACAGAAGTGTAGCACCAAAGAATTTCTCCTTTACTCGCATCATTTACCTTTTAAATGTCTCACTGTCGCTGATTGGAAATTTTGCATCTAGTTACTTTTTTTTATCTTAATTTTTAAGAGCTTCTTCCACTCTTTCACTTTGTGTAATTAGAATAATTATTGTTCTACCAAATTCATTTTTTGAGGTCTTCTAAAAAGCTGTGATAAAAGTTTGTTATTACTGTTTTTATGAGCTTGGTTAAAATGCACAAAATCCCTGTGAATGCACGTGGACAGCCCTAGCTAGATTTACATCCAGTCGATAGTCTGAATGCCCTAGTGTGTCTAACCCAAATGTAGACCTTGCAATCTACAGACATGCCTGACTTTGTGAACTGAATAAAAATCTGTCTCAACTGCCATCCACAAACACAGGCAAACATTCAAATATCAGAAAGCACAAAACGCCACAAATTTGTCCAAAGTGCATCCTCTCACGCACAATTTTTAGTTTCATCAGTGGAAAACCTATCATATTCTCACCACATTAAAGTTAAAAAATAACTAAAAAAGAGAAGGAATTAAGATTTTGCACAGTAATTATTTTTTAACAGAGCTCTATGCTGAAACTGAGTCAAACAAGTCACCAGGCACTTTAGATTGGAGGCACTATTAAAGCTTTGGTTAAAAGAAAAAAACAGCACAGAAACACAATATAGCACGCTAACACAAACAGCAGAGTGATATTGCAAGTTCAAAATCACTCAGATTTTTTTACTCTAGCTGTTCTTCTGACTCTAGGTCTCATCTCATATTTCTCAAGTTTAAAGACAACTCATAACTTTGATGAAATTTTCACAGGATCGACACAGTTTGAATCAATTTACAGAGCAAGAGATGAGTTACAACCAGAATTTTCTTCTCTCTCTATTTTCCTCTCTACAATGACTTAGAGGCCCAGTAGGTAGCATGAGTTGGACATGTTTTGCTCCCATTGTGCCAACCACAATTTCTCCCTTGTACATACACTTTTACTAGAAGAGGATCTTGGCCGGTGCTATTGCCTCACAGTGGGGGAGGTTCCTAGTTTGACTCCCAGCAGGGGTCTTTCTCTGGTGGGTTTGTGTGATCTCCCTGCGCTTGCAGGGTTGAGGAAGGAAGGGCAATCGGGATAAAAGCTGTGCCAAATCAATAGTCAGAATGCAATGCTTTGCTTTGGCGACCCCAATGACAAGAAGGACTCCACATACCTTCACCCCAGGTTCAGACTGTTTTCATGATATCAGTAAAAGCACATCCATCTATCTCAGAACCCTTATTTCTGAACACAGACTCTGAACTTCAGGATCACAGTTGACCCAGTTCACTCTCAGGAGAAATGTATCAACCACACAATCTCCCAACTACTCAGTGCAAAACACCAGATAAGAAAACCAGAAAAAGAATAAACACAAACATTCTAAACCAAGATGCATAGTCAGACTTTACATGCTACTCAGAGGTCAAGATGGCTTTAGATGTGTATGGAACGATAGGAAATCAAAGTACAATTCTGACTATCACCTAACTCTGAGTCTATTTATGATTTATCCCAGCCTACATATGCAGTCAGTTCAGCACCTAGTCTTTACTAGTCTGAAACAACTTATCTCTTCCATTCATATTTAGTTTGGGGCCTGATAAGATGGTTGTTTATTGTGATGTTTCTAAACTCATGAGAATCCTTCCAAGGTAACAGGTAAGTAACTGTTATAATTAAGAGAAGCTTTGATAAATTTAATGTAAGTCATTGTAATGTTCTTGGATGGGTTGCAAACCTTGTGTTTGTGCATCCATGGCCATGACACCAACTGTGGGGATTCTGGGCTCTTATTTTCTTCATGGTGACTGAAAGGAAATCTTATAAATCATACAGTTTTAAGGATTGGGAATGTTTTGATTTCATGTCTGGGTTAAGGGACTGTATTAGTCACACTCAAGGTTAGAGCAAGTCTTCAGGAGGAGAGTGAAAGTCAATAATGTAAAGGCCTCTGCTGTTATGAAAACATCATCGTATGTGTGTGTGTGTGTACATGTGCATGTGTGTTTGGGCAGTAACAGTTTTATTTGGTTGCTATGAGACAGCTCATTTCTCCAGAAGGGGTGATGAGGGAGATCGAGAGATTTGGCAGAGCGAGCAGCAGACTTTTAGAGCCCCTCGGCATGATTTCTCCTGCAGGCCAACTCCAGGTTAAAACTTATCAAATACTATTAAGTAAACATGATGTTTGAAGCACTGTGTTTGTCACACAGGATGTGAACCTGCGACAGTGCTAGATATCCAAACAAACAAACAAAAAAACTGACTAACTAACAAAGAAAAAAAACTTAAAAAAAAAACAAATATTCCCGCTGGACTGAAACCTGCAGAGAAAGCTGTGATACAAATATGTTACCTTTGTTTTTTTTTTTTGTCAGATTGAATGATGTATCTCATTTTTTACAGCCCTATATGAGAAATAGTTCGAATGATATGAAAATGCTAATAAAAATAATACTCATCATCATTCATCCTCACCATCATCATGCAATGAATTTTAAATAGACTTATTTTTAAAAATATTGGTTTTCATTTTTACATTCATGTTACCTTTTTTGTTTCATTTCAGGCCTGCAACACATTCCATAAAATTAAATGAATGAATTGGGTCTTGTAAGGAGTCGACAAAACAATAATGTTATTTCACTTAGATGACTGCAATGATGATTTAATACAAAAGCAGAATCCATGGAAGGCTGAGTCTTTGAGGAGGAAAGATGAAGTTAACAACTGCACGAAAAAAAATCACTGAAATGTTCTTCGTAGAAAAACAGAAGAAACTTCACATTTCCCCTTGTACAGTGTGTAAAGGGGCAAAGGTGTAAGCCAAAGTTGGATATCTACTTTTTGGCATTTTTGAGCATATATTAGGACAGAGTTTCAAAGCAAAGTAGGTATTTTGTTTTACACAGGTAGCATGACTCTGATGTAACCAAGATTCCATTGATCTTCATAGTGCTCGTCATTCGTCCTTAACCACACTGAGAAAAGTCTGTAATTCCTGGAATGATATTTTTATTCAAATATGTGTTCCAGTTGCTACTGAAAGTTTTGCTGACAAAACCATTTAATATTGTAGCTTGGAAACTCAAATGTGTGACTAGAAAAAAAAATTATCCGTTAAATGATTCCACCTACAATGGAATAAAAGAAGAAAAAACAGTATTTTTTGCCTGTAACAATAGCAACATTACCATGTTTTTTGCAGGTTTGGAAAGTCCACTGCAATATTTGCTCAGAAACATTTAGACAGTGTCTATCTGTGCTTCAGACTATGTAAAAGAGCTGTGTGATTGTGTTGTGTCATTAACCAGAGCCAGTCAGTTCTGTTGAAGGAACACTGACTAACAAATATGTTAAAAAAAAAAAAAAAAAATTCTTCTATATGTGTAACAGGAACTAGAATAGAAAAGAAAACTTTTCTTTTCAAGTGCAGCAGACAATAACCATTCAGATTCAATGTGACATAAAAAAGTATCTAAGATATTCAGCAAATATACTGTTGTCCATAGAGTTGAAAATATTTTTTTTTCCAAAAACATTCCCCTTTTTACTTACTATTTATTTTGTGCAAAGAGGTAAAAAATGTTTTACTCCAACTTTATGGACAACAGTATATGTTTGCTGCTTTTCTGAACATCTGGAATCCATCAACAGATTCCAGATATTCAGATTTTTATTTTTTATTTAGCTGGAAAAACACTTCAACTAAATGGATATGGCACAGCTTTGCCTACAGCTATACCACTCTGAATATAACCAGTCATGTTCGATCTTGGAAGATGAAATACCCTGTTGTGTTGATGCATGTCAAGTGATATTAAAGACACCTCTGGCCTGTGAGTGTAGTGAAGAGTGACGCACATGAGTGTTTTGCTGTGTTATCTACCAATGGTATGTCACCCTCTGGGGCCATATGCCTGATTACTTCACAGTGCCAAGAGGATTGACGGCACAAGTTATTTCAACAAGGGCCCCAAAATGACAGATATTTTTATGTTCAAGTGATAAAACCTTCTAGCAGCCATAATATTTACTGTGATAGCAAGGGAGGAAGTCAAGCGATGTTATTATAGAGTGGCAAAGTCCACAGAGAGATGATTTTGGGGGATGAAGAGGTCAACAAAAAAATCCTACTTATATATTGGGGATAGAGGTGTCATAACTTTAGTCAAGCCATTTAAACTATATGACATTTATCTCAGCTTAATCAAGCTGTTTGTATCTTTCATTTAGTCTTGTCAAACCATAAAAGAGAATTTATGTTGACTGTTTGCTCAACTTTGAACAAATATGCTTGTCTAGGTTCTCAATCATTCAGGTCATAGTAATCCTATAAAGCTTGATCAGAAAGCAGCTGGACTTATTTCTTCTAACTCCTTTCAGATGTTTCATCTGTTATTGCTGTATTATCTCTTCTTCTTCTTCGAATCTAGCAGACTGGTGGAGAGTCCCATGTTTTTAAGCTGTCAAACCTGAGACAATTTCCTCCTCCAGTTCACAAAAAGGTCTTGGGTTTTATCCAGCTCTTAAAAATACAGGCTTGAATCACCTTCCCAGGTGGTTTTACAACATGTCACACCTTGATGAATATAGTCAAAACATCTAACACACATTTTGACAAAAACAAAAACAAATAAAAAACAGAAAGAGGTATGAGTGAGACTGTAATTGTTGTTACTTCAATTACTCTAAAGTATGAATGGCTCAACAACAGACTATTGACCCTGAAATACGCCACAAATGAGTTAGAATTGAAGAAGCATTTTAGAAAAGACACAGTTGCTTGCTATTAAAGCATTTTTAGAAGTATTTTGAACAGTTTTAGAAGGTACAGGAATAATGATGAAAACCATGGTGAACCATGACATGGACAGATTTACACACCTCGTCCATTTCTTACCTCCTGTGAGCTTTAGTTTTATCTTCTCTGCATCATCTCCTTTGGTTAAGTCTGGGTCAAAGCCCAGAGCTGTCCTGTCAGATATGTTCAGAGTGTGTAGGCCAGTTTATGTCCAGTCCAGCAAAATCAGCTTGACTTCCAAGGGCTTTATCTTGTGATACAAACATACTGTACTGTGTGGACTGATAAACTGTCCATCACAACCCACAAGATGACTGCTGGGGTGGGCTCCAGCCCATCATGGCCCTGAACGAGATGAAGTGGTCACAGGAAAGTGACGGACAGAATATGATGAATTCTGTTCAACTGCATCTTAAATAACTGGAGCTATTTTCTGTGCTGTTTTTGGCTAGCAAATATGTAAGAATAAACATTCTTAGGGTTGGATTTGAGTTCAAATTCTAGATGTGACACTGCCACATGAAAATTCATATTAGGCAATAAAAAACAGGGAAAGTAATAGGAGATAAAGGATTAGAAGTGAGAAGTGTGTGTGTCTGTCCGTATGTGTGAGGCAGTTAAAGGGTTGTATTTATATCTCCCCCTCTCTTCTATCTTCAGCTGAAGGCAATGATATGACGATTGGGATATGATCTATATAAGTTTGGCCTTGAGTGGGGATTGCTGTTAGACTGTGTACACACACACACACACACACACACACACACACACACACACACACACACACACGGGTGCCTCTGCATGCTCGAACCCA
>JAOWBL010036850.1:0-27845 GCA_028564865.1 Zenarchopterus dispar
TATATATGTGTGTGTGTGTCTATATATATATATATATATACATATATATATATGTATATGTGTGTGTGTGTGTATGATGTGTGTGTGTGTATATGTATGATGTGTGTGTGTGTGTGTGTGTTTATGAACATCACCTTCTATTCTTGTTTTAAGCTTCGGTGATAAAGTTTTAACGGGTTTGCACCCATAGAGCTAGCAGTTCATTAGATAGCTGTTACTGACAGAAAATGGTTCCTTGTAAAGCTTCTAATTAAATTATCTCAAAGTAAATGTAACTTAACATATGTTGATACCATAATAAATTGACATCAACATTAAAAACTGATTTGTGTTATGCTCGCTTTGCACCATAATGTGTTTGGAAAGGTAAATTCATTCAAAAGGACATATTAAATTCCAATATTAAAGTTTTCTTTAGAGTGAGGCATACACCTCCTCTCTCATCTGTTTAATTTGACATTTCTTTCTTTTTTTTACTTCACAACCAGGACTTCTAAGAATGCAATTGCATTTTTTAATAGTGCATAGAAGCACGGTCTCACATGGCTGGACCCCAAAATCAGAGAGTCAATAATGAAGCGCTGGGATGCATTCGTGTCATATTGATCTCTATTTCAGCAGTATGTGGACTATTATTCTCCCATCATGAACGTAAACAGCACATGCTTTGATTTACGCAGAAAATCATTCAAACAACAAGGGAGAAGTTAGAGTTGTTTTACAAACCTCAGAAGCAATGTACTAAATTCTGCATTTTAAAAACTCTGCAGTCCAGTGAGGCTTTGAGATCTACATAAAACTGTGAGAGTTCAAATATAATCGTGTTACTCTAAAAACATTTTGAAATACAAAAGGCCCTGAAGTACGAGCCACATGAAATCCTGTTTGGGATGCAAATAGGTGACAAAATGCGTGATGGAGTTTATTACAAAACCTCATAAAAATGAAACACACTGTGACACATTTTACCCTGCACACACTCTTCTGAAGCCCAGACATCATAACTCTGTAAATATTTGTCCTAGTTTAGGTATGATATTTAAAAAAGTGTAAAATACAGAGACCTGTGAAGATTAGAGAATTTACGGAGACAAAAATCTCATCCTAAAGATATCTTGTTTGATCTTCGTTGACGTGGGATTTCTTTGCCAGAACGTTGGATCTCTTGGCACCAGGATAAGAGCCTGTGAAGGGCTTTCCTTGTATTTGCCAACAGCAGAACCCGCAGAAAAATACAACACCTCATGTGAGGTGTTTTTTTCCTTCTGGCAATGTTTTTCTTTCCACCCTTATAACTCAATTGTCCACTGTTACTCCTGTTAGTGTTTTATCCTTTGCCAAACATTTGACTATTTTTCACTCCGATGTTCTCTCTTGTTCTTTCCGTTGACAGGATAGTGCCTCAAGGAAACAGCTCCATCATTATCATTTTCTTCATCAAATTAGTTCACAATAACAGCTGTAAAGTGATTACATAGCTTATTGCTCTACTATTATTGTTTCCTGGTCTGTATTCACATTCAACTGAAAAATTATGTCCTTTTGGAAGAGTGGGAGGCGGTGTAAGTCATGAGCCTCATGTACAGGAGACAGAGGTTTGTGTCCTGTGTAGTACTATTATGTCTTTAGACCTGAATTTAGTTTTCTATTAGTACTTTTACATCACCTTCAGGGGTAGTGTACTTGTTTTTAATTGATGTTTCTTCAAGCTCTGTCATCAAATCTACCTCTATAATTGGAGGGAACAATTGCGTTTTTGATCAGATTGACCCTTTTACGACATTCCCCTGACTGTCCAGGGTGAATTCTGTCTTTGGGTAAAAGACAGTTGGAATGGGCTCCAGTAAACCCTGTGACCCAGAAAAGGAAGAAGCAGATAATCAATCTTCAACGGATAACAATCATCTGCAGCTTGCTTCCAGAGACACGCGTGAAGAGACTGTAAAAATAACATGTTGTTGGTATGGTAAACAGCACGCATCTGCTGTGTTGTCTTGATTACAAGTGACATCTGAGCCCAAGGCAATAACACCGGTAGTTCTGTTAAAAAGTTGGAGGTTTTACATGAACTGTATTCACATGTCGGCAGAAATCATAACACTGATGATTTTCTGATTTGGTAGGGCTACCACAATTATGTTTTCCTTTTTTGTGGCCAAAATGTAATCAAACCGCAACAGAAAATGAAAGTAAAACCTTCCTACCAACATCTGAACACTGGTTAATAGAAATTTCAATAACAGTCTCCTCAAATCAATGTTTTGTTACTGCACCGGTCCTCCACTGTGTCCTCGTGCTTCAGTATGGATTTTTATGTCTTTTCACACTTCCTGAGTTAAATAAAAGAATTCTGTGCCCATCACGAGAAACCAGCCACAACAAACGGTGCCATAATTTTCACCTGATCCCAAACTCACAGAACCACCCGATAAAGCTGTAGTTTATGGGACCAGGTTCTTCAAACGTTGAAGCTCAATCTTCGGTTCTCAGATGTTACCACGGTGACAAGACCAGTCCTAGCAATGCATCAGGTAAAAGGTAGCTATCTCACATTTTTACAGCCCCTTTTTTTGGAAAAATACAGTGTTTTAAGGACTAGATTACACATTTTATTTACCATTATAGTGTCTGCAATTATAGCACATCTTGATGATTTGATGCAGGCGGGACCATCTGCATTTAGCTCTTGATTCCCGTTGCCAGTAACACTGAACTTGGAGACTATGTGTAGGAGTTTGTTGGCCACAAAGCAATGGTTAATTCTCCATAAAATGAAGATGCATAACGCGAGAGGCAACTGATTTCACACTGTCTCCATATGTCAGCGTGTTTACTGGTACAAGTTGAAACCTGTAAACCTGCAGGTTTGTTGTTTGAAAATGTGCAATGAGACAAAAAAGATGCCACGAGGATAAAGTTTTACATAATAAAATAGTCACTACTGTAATGACATGCAAATGTAATACATGTCCTATAAAGAAGAATTTCCATTTAAGATACTGCTTGTTTAAAATAAAAGTAGCTCAACATAGACTGAGAGAGTCACAATAATTTAAATTTTAACATGTCTAGTTGAGAAGCTTTGTAGAAAATCTGTTTCAAGCTCCTCTGGTTCTCTGTCGTGTATCTACTGAAATTTTAACACAATAACTCCAGCCGTCGCAAAGCCCAAAGTTCACGTCAGCAAAATACAATGGAAGAACACGTCTTCCCACTTTATCTATTAGTTTAATAATAGGCATTTTGTGTTGCTTTTCTCTCTGTGCTTTGATCATTTAGAAAGAACAACAAGAAGTCTGAAAAAGTGCCAAAAGCTTTTTCAAAACTGTGTGATCTTTTGTTTTCCCATTTTAAGCCTTGATCTTTTAAAGAGTAAACAAAACCTCACTGTCTGACCTCACAGCTCTCTGTAGCTTTTTTTTTCTTTACTTTCATTTAATTAAATTTTTGGTGATTAGGATATTGTTTGGAGCTTAAAGGCCCTGGAAGCACGTTTAAGTGATTAGGTCTTTTATCTGCACGAACACACATCGTCTTGCTTCATTTTCGGCAGTTTTGGTGGCAGCAGGAACGGTTTCATTTAAGAATTTCTTCATACATTAAAAACAAATTGAAGGGAAATTTCACACTGAGATATATTATCACTTCCCTAACATAGTCAAAGATAAGGGGATAAATAAATAAAAGTAACAATAACACTTTTTCTTTAAAAATATGTGATGAAATATAACTGTTACTGATTGACTGTAAATCTGTTTTATTCTGATAAACATGCTTTTGCAGCCTTTACTGACATGTTAAAAACGGTCTGGAAGCTGGGAGGTCGCCACCTCAACCGCCACCTGAACAAAAACACGCTCCCCTCCAGCCCTCCTCGCTTTGAAGCATCAAGGTTATCCACAAATCGCTATCACAGCCAACCACTCGGAAGTTCCTCAGTCATTATTTAACTTGATCTCTTGTCATGCAGCTTCTGCAGGAGCTTTCAGGTCTCATCTGACTGTTGGAAAGAAAAAGGAAAAATAAAAAAAAAAACAGCTGAGACTTAGGGAGCAATTCATGCATCTGTTTAATTAACTTAAACCCTTCAAGTAAAAGTGTAATTGTTTCCTCCAGCTAAATGTGCAGGAGCTGAGAGTTAAAAACACCTTTAAACTTTTATGTCAGCGGTGCCAAGTGTATTGAAAAAAAGTGATAATAACACTCGGTAGCAACATACTCCCTGTTGCTACTGAGTGTTCAGATTTCTTTTCTTTAGTAAAGTTTCATATAATTAACGCCAAAGAACCTAATTAAAATAAAATGCTCTGCATTTAAACTCTGTTCATCTAAAAATGCAACTGCGCTATAATTAAAACACTTGCTTTTATTCAAGTCTTCAAAAGGTAAATGATTCATTATTGAGATCAGGACATGATGTCAACATTTTGTTGAGTAGCAGCTTTATTATTAGGCAGTTAGCGAAAGTCTCAATTATAGTATAAAAGATGCACAACACCAGAAGAGATGGAAAACATCTATGTATTTTTGAAGTTAAATAAGGTACAATTCTGTCTCTTTGCCCAACATGTCATATACATAAAACCGTCTACAGGACTGTTACAAAGTATTTGCACCACTAGAGATTTCTTCTGATTTTGCTTTTTTTTTTTTTTTTTTGCCACACTTACAATACTCAGGTAATCAAATTTTAACATCAGACAACAAAAACCTGTGTTCATACAAAATACAGTTGTAAATGGCAGTTTTATTTATTAAAGGGAAAAAAAATGTATTCAAACCAACCAGGTCTTTGGGAGATTCCCGAGGTAACAACCACTGCTGACCAAAAAGAACAAAAAGATTTTTTCATATTCGCTAAAAAACATGATGATGATCCCCCAAATCAGTCTCACTTTTGAGAAAATAATTCTGTGAACTGATGAGACGAAAGTGGAGCTTTTTGGAAGGTGTGTGTTACATTACACCTGGTGTGAAATTCACAGTGTTTCAGAAAAAGAACATCATATCGATGATGAACCTGGTGCTGGAAGTTTGATGGTCTGAAGCTGCTTTGCTGATCCAGGAACACGACGACTTGCTCACATTTGATAAAACCGTGAATTCTGCTCTCTCCCGGATTTAGGAGTGGTTTAGGAGTGGCCTCGTCAAAGTCCAGACTTAAACCTGATTGACATGCTGTGGCATGACCTTATCCTCAAAAACTGTCCGGTCTGCTTGAATGAAGACAATTCTGCCAAAGCAGAGTGGGCCAAAGCTACTCCACAGCCATGTGGAAGACTCACTGCCAGTTAGAGCAAATGCTTGATTGAAATTGTTGCTGCCAAATGTGGCAGAACCAGTTACTAGGCTTAGGAGGCCATTACTTTGTCACATAAGGCTTGGATCCAACCTTACCAGTACCATAAAATTGTTCAAAAAAAAAAAAAATTCAGATAATTCTTTGGTGGAATTGGCCAGTACATGTGTTCATGGGATCACAAAACTAGTCATGCTGATGACATTTAGTTTTAAATTTTGCCAACACAGTTTGCTTTATAATTTTGTATTTTTATTTATAACTATTCTCTAACATATCTATACTATTGTTTATGGACCAGTGTCTGTAAATGAGGAAATGCACTTCATTCAGGATCCCTTTCACTGACATAATGATTATAATTATATGCAGTTACTGCATAGCAGATTTATAGTGTTTTGACATTTGATAGTATGCCTTTTGTTTTCCTGCTCTTCCACATGCTATGTAAAATTCCTGAGGTGCTCACAGCAACAGTGGGAGCCCCTCAAAGTACAGAGCAGAATCGATGACAAACATCACACTGATTACGTTGGACACATTTTGAAAGAGATGAGCTTGGGTGGAAGTGGGTTGTGAAGCAGCTAAAAGAGGAAGAGGCCAAGTTTACACAGAGAAGAGCAGCAGAATGCGGCGCTGTGTATGTGATTTACCAATTGGTTGCACATGAGGGAGACACTAATATCGGGGATTTATCAACTGATGTGGACTGGCGCTGATTTCAGCTCATGTACCAATCCCATGTGCTGAGTTTGCCTTAACTAATCACATACATCATTTTGTCACCTTTCATCGCTGTATTCACTGCATGCTTTACAACTATAATCTTATGATTTTCTTAACCATAAAACATGGGTAACCGCATGTCTGCATTTCTTATAAAAACACTCTTCTCCACCCAAACCCTGGTTCTCACCAACCACTACAACTTAATGCCATAAGTTGTAGTGGGACCTTTAAAGCAAGTCTTAACCCTCAAAGAGCCCTTTGAAGTTTCGCACATCAGACCAGATTTATTCACAAAGAAGAAGTGTCCTTGGTAGGTTGCTTTTAAAGCAAAATTTAACAGGAAACTAGTGTAATATTGTAGTGACATTGCCGATATGGCTTTATCTGCCTAACCAAGACTTCAGACTGTCATGATGCCTGGTGAGTTCACAGAAATTCAAAGAAATGAAGAGGGACCTCTTCTTGTTTTTCCTGCTCCATACCTGGAGGACAAGGACACACAGGATGTTCAAACGTTGACCTACTTTCCCCCATAAAGGGTTGAGAGGAGCAGCTCATCCTGAAAACCATCTGTCCTCCACATAAGGAGTTTTACAAGTCAAACTTGTTCAAATTTAGCATGAACCTGGTCCTGGTGATCGGATCCCAAGTGGACTTCTTTAACTATGCCAGTTTACCTTGAATGAATCTTAACAAGTGTTTTGAGTAATCACTTTTTAGATGTTTATATGCTGTATAAGCAAATAAACACAAATGTCCTTTGGATTTCTAAAGATCAAATTCCAAATTTCTCCACTGATTGTCATTTGGGATAATTGCAGGTCTAGTGTTTATCTCATAGGTTTAAATCATCCAACCTTATCAGTTCTGACCCACTAAAACACATCTTTTTTAAAATAATAATCTTTATTTGTCAGTATATATCTCATGAAACACTCAAAATGTGTCCTCTGCTGTTAACCCATCATTAGTTATACTAGGAGCAGTCAGGAGTTGAGGGCCTTGCCCAGGGGCCCAAAGTGGCCCACACCTCTGTAACCACTAGATCTCTCAACCCAGTGCATGATAATAGATGTATATCACAGATATTTATTTTAAATGCCCACAGCTTTAGACTTCCAAAGTTAAATCTAAACAAGAGATGTTTCTAACAATCGAGGGCTCACCAGACTAGTCGTTCCTTCAGTTGACAGGACACAAAATTCCCACACAGATGAGAATCCAGACATATGTGGTCCACATATTCCTCAATGAGCAATCTGTCCCTTGAGTACACTAACACCTGTTCTTAGATTGACTCATCTAGATGCACGTCAATGCTTTTTGAGAAGAAGACTGGGCTAGTGCGCTCGGCGAAGTAACTGAGTTGAAGGATGGTAGATAAGAAGAGCAGGAAATGCCACAGTGGAAAAAAAAATTGTGCAGCAAGCAATCTTGTGATCTTGATTCACATCACTCATATTTAAAGTCACTCTAATCCCTCAAGTCCCTTCCCAGCTCCCATTTTCTCTTTCCATTTAGAACACTTCACATTTTCATTTCAGGCAGGCACTTAGATGACGCTCCCACATAAACTTTGATTGTGACAAGGTAAAAGCTTCACTTACATCAGAATTCACAAGTAGATGTGTCTATTATTAGGCCCCTGACTTATAAGTCTTTTGCAATTTAAAAGAGAAAAAAAATAATTTGACGTTGGTCCATTTCACTTTTTTCCCAGTTTGAAACTCACAAAAGACATTTAACCTCTCAGTTCAAGCTGCTGGTTGCTTCTTTCCTGGATACTTTATGTACATGTTTGTATATGCTTGAAAGGTTTATCCGTAAACAGCATTAAATGATCCTGTTTGGTTAACCACATCAACCTTTAACTCTAGATGGTCTGCTGGAGCTCACAACATCTTCTCTTACTTTCCACTCTATTAAGAGTTACAAAAAAGCATATGTACCTAGATAGCTCACATCTTCTATCTATTGACAATGCTTTGAGACAAAATAAATATATTTCCCCTCAGGTGTTTGATGTTCTGTGATAAAATCACACTGTAGCAGTAGTCACTCTGAGTGTGCGGTGCAGCCTTTTGATAATATCTTCCCACTCTCTCTTTCTCTGAAAGTTTGAGACACATTGAAATAGTCATTTGGTCTTGAGGTATTTTCTAAATCTGGCATTTGCTGCCAGTGGAGGATTGGCTATTTCTAAACTCAAAGACTCTTCAGATGGATGCTTTCTACCTCCCTCAACAGGTACAAGACTCGACAGTCTCCCATCGGTGCAATGAATAAGATGTTATTTCCTCTAAGTTCATTGTTTTGCTTTCTCTGTGATGAACAGGGGACTGTTATAGAAAGCTGCTCTGGCCAGATGTGTCTGATCATCCTGCTCCTGTAATAGCTCTTTATGAGAGTTCACCATGGAAACATTTTCTGGCATGTAATACTACCTACATAGTGCCCTTTCATGAAGGCCATTTTATAGAAATCACAGGACCCATCTTCTTTTTGTCAAAACACTACAAGCATTTCTCTTTGAAAACCTCTGAACTTTTCTGAATGCCAGTAATGTTATCACTGGGTACATTTACATTCCCAGAAATATGATAATGGCCCAATTAAAAGCCTGATTTTTTTCATAAGATACTGCTATTTAAGCAGCGGTTTCTCTTCACCATACCCAAATAAGTTCATAATAAGCAGTGACTAAATAAGCTTGGTGAGGTATTCCTCTCTTAGAGACTTAATGTAAAAACACATGTCTGTTACACTGTTCTTAAGCTTCATAGGTTTTTTTTTTTTTAATTTCTGAGGGTGCTCACGACACAGCACAGGAGGAAAAAATCTGCTGGTGACCTTCTCCTCCTCCTCTGTCAAGAATCTACTGACGCACTAGATTTCAGTGCCGTATTCTCACTGCATTGAAGCAGACCAGAAGAGGCTCCGGGGCATGATCAACCCTGCACAGAACATCACCCGCTGCCCTCTCCCCTCCCCGAAGGATATCTGCAGCTCCCGCTGCCTCAGCTGTGCTGAGAAAATTATCAAGGACAGCTCACACCCTGGTTTCCTCCTGTTTGACCTGTCTCCTCCTAGTAGGGGTTAGAGGTCCATAACAGTTGAGACTAAATGGTTTGGAGTCAGTGTTCTTCCCTCGAGCCATGGTAACACATGTAACATCTAACCTCCACATCACTATCCCTCCCATCAACACCGCCACTAGTTCCACAATAAAATAAGAAGAAAAGATGCAATATAGGACAACTTTGAACTGAAATAAGAGACACATTAGGCTGAATGACAAACTCTAATAATACTTCAGTGCTTTGACAGACACGGATATAATGTTGGTTATGGATGGGTGCAGACGTCACAATGGCGCAGCAGGCGTAATGGGAATGTCAGTCATCAATCAGAGTGTGCTCAGTGATAAGTAAACATGAATATTAAAGTAGTATTCTACACAAATTTCACATAAACACCATAATTGGAGCTGCTGGTCTTATTTAGAACGAAGTCGGTAATGTGAATATTGCTGTCTACCCCCATATAGCTCACTGTTTAGGTAACCAATCATTTCTCTAGAACTCGGCCATTCTGGTGACCGAGAACATGCAGTACTTGACATCCTGAGATGGATCTTTATGAAATGACAGAAACAATTTCAACATATACAGGAAAGCCTATTTACAGGAGACGATGAGTGTTGCTGGTGAGTGCTGAGTATTTATCACCGTATGTGTTGTGAGCTTGTTGTCTGCAGTCAACCTCTGTAAACACTGAGTGGGAGGGCTTTTTAATGAAATGCTGGGATAAAGCAATATTTGTAGATTGTCTGCCAAGCACAACTGCCACATTGAAACACTTTGTAAAATAGTTACATATCATTACTGGAAATTATACCACGGTGTGGATGAAAGCTCAGTTCTGATTGGTCGAAGGGTTTCCATTTATTCCCGATGAAGAATCTACAATCAGTAGGTCCAAGAAAATGTTTGACTTATTGTAGTAAATTAATGAACAAGTCATCTAAGACTGAGCTACAGCTTCAGCTGACAATTAAACAACTTGAAAAGCTACATCACTCACAACAGTCTGTGAAATCTTTCAGCGCCTCATCTTCAGAGCACCACACAATGTTGAGTAACAACGACAATCAAAAAAACAGCTTTGGTACTTTTGATCAAACGGCCCATTTGCTATTCAGGTTACGCTTTTACCCTACAGCTGTCAGTGCCCATCATGATAATCTTGATACTGAACTAAAGACGGTGACATAGCTCTATAAATAGCAGTCGTATTAAATGTTGTGTCAAATGTATTTAATTTTAGTCAGCCATGTGTAATTCATGTTGGTAAATTTTCCTAACATAACATTTACTCAAAGCGTGTCTGAAAATGGTATATATCTTTATCTTATTGCATGATCTGAAAGACTCCAGCAGAAACTGACATTTTTATGACTGCTGAAGTAGAAAGAACAAATTACAGACTAAATAACACAATAAGTGGCTTACGCTAGTGTCACACTTCTCAAAAGACAGCAAGTCTGCACCTAAAATTTTAAATAGAGACTGGTAAGGACATTACAAAGGAAATATATACAAAAATATAGATAAAAATAGAATATGAGCATGATTGAAATAAATCTGTGTTAATGTCACATTTGCTAAGGTGCGATAGCTAACTACCTCGACCAACCCTTGATGCACATCTTATGACTCCATCATAATACTACCTGACTTCCTCTTCCACTTCTAACAGAAAAGAGTCGTAATTATAGGCCTGCGGGCTTGAGCATTTGATGAGACATTTTCTCTCTCTCTCTCTCTTTTTTTTTATTAGAGAACAATCTCTTATTTTCAGCTGATACAGGAATGGCAAGATTTAATAGCCCGAGTCCATATTATACAGTAATTTGTGCCACTATAGCAGACCTCCAGAGCTGACACATCCTGGTGTAACAAGCTTTCAGCCTCCAGAAAATCTTCACATTAACTGCCAAGTCTCAACCGATACCTGCCCCCGCCGCCCGCCTGTGTTCCTCTTCATTCATATTCCAAACGTAGTCATTTATCAAAAAGCACAAACACAAGTGCGGTGCAATCATCTGCACGTCTACAATTTGACAATTCAAGCCCATCAGCGCTGCTAAGACGGGTTTTGCATCTTTTTTCACTGACGAGCTGCATTTAAATTTCCACGTTGTTCAAGGAACAACTGTGCGAGTCGGCACAGAGCGTTTCTTAAGACTGAGAAGGACGGCCTGTTTGATGGAAGACAGTTTCTCCTTCATGTTCTCCTCATGCTGAGACTGAGATGGTGTCTTAAAAGGAGGGTGGTTAGAAATGCCAAAAATGCAGTGCTCTACAACACTATAAATAAACTAAAAGAGAAGACCCAGGGAAGATAGAAGGAGAAAGAGGGGGAGGAGAAGGGTAATCAATAAATCTCTAATCTCTTGAGTATTCTCTCCTCCCTGTTTTTGCCAAGCAGCCAGGAACGCACACACTAACAGCTGCCTTTAGGTCTGGCCCTATTATATCTGCTGTGATTGGGAGGAGACTGATTTGTTGCAGCGGTGCCCTGTTTGCTCTGGGGCTGGATGACTGTTGTCACCGCGTCTGACAAAGTTAGAGTCCAGGGACCAGCTCAACCACAGCTAATACGCCACAGATTATTTCCCTAATGCCATGCGCTAAAACTGGCTGTAAACTGCACTTTGAATACTTGCACATTAAGAAAAAAGTTAAATAAAAAATGCATTCAGTTTGGCAACATTTCACTTAAACTAACAGCTTTCTAGATTTTTTTTTCCATATTTAACAGTATGCATCCTTACTCTACAAGTAAACAAATTTGTGCATCTCCTCAGAGTAAGAGAAAGGGCTTTCATGAGACAGGAGGAGCTTTACTTTTTATGTACCCTTCCCCTCACTCGGGACCTTAAACCAAAGCCTTTAGAACTCATCAAGGCTCATGTTCAGAAGTTTACCCAATTTCTAAGAAGCTGTTTTGAAATTCATTATTGGGGGGATCATATTTGCCATCGGTTCCTCATCACCTCATGTGTCATCATCTAAGAACAGCTTCTGTGCACAAGGCACTTCACCACATGCACGCACATTGATAGATCTAGTCAAGGTCAGGGAGTTATTGGTTAAGGATAATGACAAACGTAAGAGCCTCATTCGGGGAGTTATTTGTGTTACTTGTTGCCGTCAAAAAACCATGACAACAACACATAATAAGCTGACCTCATCAGAGAGTGAAGACTGCAGTGCTTGAATATTCTCTGACTGAAAAAAAACCTTAATGCTATTCTGGTAAACTGCCAAAAAAAAAGTACATTTTAACTTATGATGCTTCTACTGAATACTACTAAGTAGGTGCACTGCTTTAAAAAAAATCAAACAGCAAGTAGAATCCCAAGTGTAAGGCAAAATTAAAAGGAAATTTAAGAAATGCAAGCTCTAACATGGCGATTTGACAGCAGCATCCTGTGTGGAAGCATGAATCACAGTTTTCTGGGTGACAAGCCAGCAAATGACTTGTAGGATACCACCACACAACTCTTATTTCTGTAAATACTCCCACATTGCACACAGTACAGTTTATTCATACTGTTTTCCCTCTTAGGCAGCTCAAAGCCACACTATATCCATTGTTAGTTTTGACAAGAGGCTGGGCTTTTTACTTCATATATATGTTGAATTGAAGCACAGACGTCAATAAATAAATTTAAAAAAAACACAGAACACCCAATCATGACCCAGTTCTTGTTAAGATAGATGCCTTTCAGAGAAAGTTCACACTGAATTTTTTATCAGTCATTTAAAATGGCACTGGAATCAACAAATACAGTATATACATGTGCACATACATATAAGTCCTAATCAGCTAAAAATGGGGGGAGAAAATCGACCTCTGCAGATCCTGCATTCTTATAAGTCCACTTTGCATTCAAGCAACGTTTAGGGCCAGAGAGTTTGCAGTGAGATCCCAAGAAAGCACGTTAAGCTTAACAGCTGAACAAGATATTGCCCTCGGTATAATCGTAAGACTCACAGCAGCTAAACAGTGGAGTAAGTTCAGCCAAAACGAATGTGCATGATATTGTTAGCCTGTGAGAAAAATGAAAAGTAAATTTTGCAGTTAACATTAAGGCTGACCTTGGACTGCGGTAGCGACAAAGTGGGCCTATCTTCATATGAAGGTTTTGATGGATTGAGAGAGTGGACGCCAGTGTCATAAAGAATTCAATGAATATATTTGAGGGGAAAAGGCCCTCGTGAACACACACACATCCCTCTGCTTTTATATTCTGCTGCTCACAATTGAGACTAAATCTCCTGCAGGGAGAAAATAATTATTCACAGGTGTATAGATTTTGATTGAGCAAGCAATGAAAGGCTCCAAGTGCCCATGAAGTCATCCATGAATCTAGCTGATTAATGATTAAAGCGCTGTGAGTTAACGACTGTAAAATATAAGAACATTAAGGCGGAGTAGTATTTGGGCTTCGAGGCACACCTGGTGCTGTAAAATGCCCTCAGATAGCTTGGCCTTTATGCAGCTGCAAAGAACAATTATCAAACCTACTGACTTCAGTATGAAGGACACCAACTCCAGCACTGTCCAGGTCTACATGAAATTTCCACAGGGGACGTCGGTGCTCATGTGGAAGACTATTTGTCTTTCAGTCGAAAGATTAGTGGTTCAGTCCCCAGCCTCTGCGCATGTCAAAGTGATCTTGAGCAAATACATTGCCCCTGAACTTCTTAATAGTGTGGGATTATAGAAGCAGAAATCAAGGAAGGACAGGATCAGAATCCCCAGTCAGTGGGAAAATTGAGTTGTCTCTCTTTACAGCTGTTCAGACCTGCCGCTAACACACAGTACATCCTGGATAACTGCACCTTGGGTGGACATCACTAAATATAGGCATGAAAGGGCACATTCAGACTCAAGTCACATTTAGCAATGGAAAGTCTGTGTTCACATTATTTTTAACTGTCCGTCTATTCACTCATCCATCTGCTTATCCAGGTTCAGGTCATTAGGACAACAGCTTGAGCTGAGAAGCCCAGACCTCCTTCTCCCCAGCCACTTCTTCCAGATCCTGAGGGAATACCCGGGGAATGGGAATCCTTGAGCATTCCCATGTCTTGGGTATTCAACACAGCCTCCACCTGGGATCAAAACACCTCCCAAGGGAGACATCCGAGCCAACTTATCCGACTGAGTTGAGTTGATGTGGAGGCTGAACCTACCTTATCTCTAAGTGAAGGTTCAGCCACCGCACAGAGGAAACTCATCTCAGCTTCCTGCATCTGTGATCTTATATTTTCCCTCGCTACCCACAGTTTGTGTTCATCTTTGAGGGCAGGATCATAGATTGACCCACAAACAGAGAGCATTGCCTTTTGGCTCTGCTACCTCTTCACCAAAATAGACCAGTAGTGAGTCTGTATTACTCCAGGTGTGACATTAATCCACCGTTAAACTGATTACATTTCCACTCCTGTGCAACAGCAGTTTTATTAACAGTTTTATTAAAACTGCAAATCAGAAAAGTAAGGGCAAAATGATCCCAAGATATTTCATGTTTTTCGTCTCAAATTAATCTCAGTTGTCAATATACACCTGTTTTTTTAATTTCCAGCCTGTAACACATTCCAAAAAATTTTGTTTTGAGGCAATTTTCATATTTCTCCCACAGTACTGATATAATTAAACTGATCAAGGAATGTGACAGCTTTTCAGTGTGAAAATAACAAGAATGAATTCCTATAATCTCCAATCCGTCTGCTCCCCAAGATGGCACTGGATCAAGAACCCTTTAACCTAGTAAGACCTGTGATGTCCACATGGGGATATTACAGGAGATTTGAGATTTACTCCATGATATTTAATTATGCTGAAGGAGGTTCAAAGGGGAAAAAAAATAAAAATACCAAGCAAGACCTAGGATCATAGGAGGTTTAACATGTGGTCAGAAAAGCATTTAAGAGAGGGGGCGGGGGGATGGGCACAGTGTGTTTCAGATCAGATGTTGAAAGGGCAATCCAGACTATTATCAGAACACTCCAAAGCCCAGAATCATCCATCCATCTATGGGCGTTGTATAAGTGGCCTTGAGAGATTTTTCCTAGCATAGTTGGCTCACAGAAAATAAATAAATTTAAAAAAATAAAAAATAAAAAATAAAAAAAGGTTTCTGTGTGGAGTTTGCATGTTCTCCTCATGCCTTCATGTCTTTTTTAGGCTATTGCAGCTTCTCCCACAGTTTCAGAAAACATGTATCTCAGGTTATTTTGTGATTCTATATGTGTCCCTGCAAAGGACTTGTGACCTGTCCAGAGTGTAGTGTTTGCCTGAAGAGAGCTGGCATAGGCTTCAGCAAATCCCCGTCACTCTTATACGGGGGTTATAGATAATGAATGGATGACATGAATAATGACATGTTTTTCCTCAGGCATCCATGCATTTATCAACAAGAGAATGTAATAGTACGTTTTACAGATAATACGAAGAGTGGGGAAAAAAAGAGAGGATAAGCTGTAACTGTCCCAAGCAAAAAAAAAGTGTGGAGGAATATATTATAATAATGTTCCTGATAATATGAAAATGACATCTCAATACTCTTTAAAAAAAACCTTAACACTATTTGAAGAAAGAACAAATTGTCCATCCATCCATCTATTTCTTGTACCCACCAAATCCAATGCAGGGTCACAGGGAACAAAATGACTGCAGCAAGACGTAGCTTAGTGTCCTCAATGCCAGAACACCTTAAATCCTGTGAGAAGGAATGGCAACATTACAAAGTGTTAAAAGCTTTACTGTCACAACTTTTTTTTTTTTAAAGTATACCTAAACTGCAGCAGGGCTGAAATGCTAAATGATTCAGAATGAAAACTGCATATAGATGGAAAGTCTCAGTTCTGCAACATCATATATTATTTAAAGCCCTTTTCACTTGTCTCATATTATGTGTGTTACTACAATGTGTCATGGTTGTGGAATTCTTTTCTTGTGTTTCTTTAATTTTTATTTTTTCTAGTATTGTGTTTTTTTAGTGGTTTTAGTTTTATTTCATCGTGGGGGGTTTTTGTGTGTCTTTTATTCATGATTGTGTTGCTGTCTGTTTTGGTTTAGTTGTAGATTTTCTTTTTGGCTTTATAGTTTGTTACACCTACTTCTGGATCTCCTGTGTTTGGGTCTTCTCCACACCCTCATCATAATAGAAATGACAGAATGACACCTTATTATAACCTAATTGTAGCTGGGGTGAATCCAAAACATGTCAATGTCTGAATATTTATTGACTCAATATGCAAGATTGCAAGCATGCTCTATTTATCTATTCTAATCATTAATTAGATGGTGCCCAAGATTTTAACTTTGTTCATACATTATGAAATTAAGACTTCATCCATGTAATATGGGTGCGCTTGTGTGCATGTGTGCATCATTTTGTTATGTGCCTGGGTCCTTTTAAATTCTCAGAGTAAATAAAAACAGACATTTGGCCATTTTCTCAGGGCACCATACTGGTCAGTAAGCAGAATGTCTCCAGTGACACCAAAGGTGTTCTAAGAGTCTTCAGCGTGAACTTAACAGGAAAATATTTCAAAGGTATTCAATTAATATAAAGGTATTCAGAGGGAAGAGCTGGACTTAGAAGGAGGTTGCATTCAAAGAGAGGCAGAGTCGAGTAAGTTTGCTTTTTTTCAATGTTTAAATGTAAAGCCGGCTCACATTTAGAATATTAAAAATGTAAATGTCAGGAGTCCTGCTGCTCTAAATACTACGTTAGGTCTTTCTAGGTATTGAAAACGCCTAATATCTATTCTAAGAGACGTAAGAGGCGTAAGAATTTAGTGAGAAAGGTAGGAGGATCGGCATCAGGGAAACAGCCTGAGACTTCAAATGAAAACTCAAGACACGAGAGCACAGCGCAGGATGACAACCCTGCTGCCAGCAACAGTCCCTTTCATCGAATTTGCTCTTGAGGAGTTTTCTCTTCAATGTCCCGTTGACTATTGAAATGAAATTTTTGCCCCTCAGTAAAAACATATATATCAAGAAGCGCTCTGTGTGTGTGCATGAATGAGAAATGCACTGTAAAGCACTTTTTCTAGACCCTAAAAAAAGATTAAAAGCTACTGTATGAATGTGGACCATTTATTCATCTTTTACTGAAGTCTCGCTGAAGGAAAAAGTCAAAGAAAGCTGCTTACAGAGTCAGAATACTAAACACCTAAAACAAACAGGTATGTGTTTTGAGATTTTCCAAAATGTGGAGAAATGATGATCCACTTTCAGACTAACTCTAGAAAACTGGGGCAAGACAAAGTTGTGGTTAGTTTTGATAGGAAAAGGTATACAACATCGCTCATACTGCAGATCCTATTAACTATTGTCTTGTTGAAAACTTTTTTTTTTTAAAGAAACTTTTGAAACAAGCTAACACAATGTGAAGCTGCCAAAAATGTTGGAAGAGACCAGTGAAGAGTTACAGTCATTCAGATCAGATTAGGTGCAAGGAAATGCAATGGGAAAACTCAATATACAAAAAAAGGAAATATCCAACAAACGAGGCAAAACTAGGATCTTCTTGAACTCAGGGAACCGAGCAGCATCCTGCTGAACTCTGGGAAAAACACACACACCTGTATGATGCATGATATTGTTATAACATTGTGTTTTGCTTTTAGACAACAGGCCGTGGACTCACATCATTTTCCTCTTCAGTATTTGTATGTACATATTTGGAGGTTCTAACAGACAAGTTGGAGCTCAAATATGACAAAAAAAAAGTAGCTTTTGACATCCTGCCAGGGATCGTCTTGCACCAACACACCTGATTTAAATGAATGGTCATCGTCAGCTTCCCAGAAACACCTGTACAAGTACTTTAAAGACACAGTCATTGGTATCGGGGTATGTTGAAGAGGGAAAACTTCTGAAAAATGCAGGACACCAGACCTTGAGGACTGGAGTCCGACATCCTGCTTTATAGCATGATACTGAATGTATTTTTAACTTAGCTAATCAAACAGAAGATCAACACCAACACAAAAAGCTCCTTTCCTGACGAATGCTTTTCCAAGAGCGGAGACACTTGTTACGGAGTGTGTTGGGGTAATTTTATAAAGGTTACTCTTCTCTGGCTGGTGTTATCCTGTCTCTTCTTGCATCTGTAATTTCTTGGAGCTTCGCTTGTAAATCAACTGAATATTCAGGTCTGGCATCCAGGGATAAGTTTTATGCTTGCAGTTCCTCTGTGGCGTGTCCAAGGCTATGATCGCTAAAATCAATCGTCTGATTAGACCTTCTTCTTTTATAAACATCACACAGCATCCCCACCCCTACCCCCCCACCCACCCACCCACCCCCCACCAAAACAGCACAGGCCCTGAAAGGGCTTATGTAAGCAAGACTAGAAGTGAAATCTAAACGAAAAGGTTTATCTCGGCTGGAATCCGCTCCGTAATGTAGTGAGACACTTGTAATGAGACTGCCAGCTGCAAATTCGAGCACTTTTTTTCTGGTGTCGTGTTTAATTACCTTGTTTTAAAACTTTTTCGGCAGTTGCGGGTCTTGCCATTCTCACTCATCATGGGTTTGGATAAAGAGATCATACACATATTTAGGGAGAAAAATGTTTCTGCTTTCCTGGCGCCTCCTCTTAATAAACATTCAGCGGGAACTAATTTGCCTAAAGAGCTGTACGCTCTGTGTTGCTGTGATTAAATGACTTCAAAAATGAAATTATCGTGTCACGATATAACATTTGCATAAATTTGCTCTTGCACATGCATATATGTGCTTGCATGCACCTAAAACTAACCAGTACCAGGATGTGCAGTCTTTTACAAAGCATATGCCATCTGCTAATAATGAGCTCACCCCCACCCCTCCTCCCCCCTTCAGCTACCTGAGTGCCTCTTGGTGCATTCAGTTGTTGCTAATGTATTGAAATGCCAATACCTAGCGCTGTTTTATAACACTCACTAAATAATCCCCCGCCCTCAAATGAGATATGGAGAAATCTAAAGCTGCTGGCCTCACAAGCAGCTTCCCGACGCAGCTCGCCCCCTGTGCTCTCTGCTGATAAAGGCATCGCAGATGAAAAACACCTCAGTAGCAAGCTGTAGGGGGAAACAAATCTCTGACAGCAAAAGTATGAGATCAAACACAGGGAGGGGGTAAACAGGGAGAAGAGAGCGACGGGGTAATGGAAAGCTCAGCAGACAGTGACCAATGAGACACGGACAAGCGGATGGCAGTGGCATAACAAATCTGAAGTGGACGAGGGAGAAAAGGAGGTCAGGGAGAACGGATATGGAGAGCAGAAGAGGCATGTCACGCTGCAGAGAGACTGGAGACCAGTGAGGAAGGTGAAAAGAAGAAAACCTAGCAAAGAACTGTCCCGTAATAGCAGCACGGCAAGATGCAGTGGTGGGCAGCTTACAGCAAACATGTCAAGAAAGAAAGCAAAATGTAGAGTGACAGGAAAGGAAGGGAGGGCGGTGAGATGGAAATAATCATAAAGCATCAACAAAACAAAGGAAGGTGACAAATAGTCCAGCTGGCTGGTGTTGTCGAGCAGCATGCAGACCCCTTGAGACTGCGTTCACAGAAACAGATGTTCCACTCTCCACAGCCCTCAACACAAATCTACTTTCACTCAGTACCCGAAGAACTGTGCTCGTGTCAGATAGTCCCGCATATCAGGATTTACCGCAAGTGCCGATAAAGTCAGAGTAGATTCGATTTAAACAGACGGAGCCTTCATCTGATTAACGCCGACGACAAATTGCAATCAGTGTTTGCTTTGATCTTTCACACACATTCACCATGCACTCCCATAATTAAATATAAAGCAATAATGGTGTCGAAATCCATGATTCAGGAACAAAGTGAAAAACATCAATTATCATATTGTTCAAGTGGAATGATTAAATCAGAATCCATGAGTTCTGGTGTTCAGGAGGATCTTCTGTCAACACCAACTAAAACACAGCACCTGGAGGATCCTGGTACCATCATGGTTACATACATCATCCACAGTCCTACGCCCAGGTATTGACAGGTCGGCGCTGACTTAAGAGGTGGATCTATAGGCAGGTGGTTTTAATGTTGAGAATAATCAATGTAAAGGATTCTTTACTGGTGTTGAATGTAATTTGGAGTTTTACGCAGTCATCCATACCTGACAGATAAATCAACTAGATGAAAAATCCAGTATCACTTTTTTTTTTTTTTATTTGTTAAACTTAGTTTTTGCAGTTTTTTTCACGTGTAAACCATAAGAACCACTGAGGTCTGGAAACCTGCATTTAGATAACGATTCAACGATCAATAAAACACTGCCTATCTTTCTTTCCTGTGAGAGAAAACTACACAGCCAGTTTCAAACATCCGTCACAGTTCGGACATGCTTTATTCATCAGAATCAGTGCTTTGCATTTGCCAGTTTTATGCACACACACACAAATATATGCGCGATTTTCATCCAGCTCCCTTTCAGCGAGTGTACAGTACAACTTGTTTGACATTTTGTTTCCTACAAGATTAGTGCTGTTGCCGGGTTCTCGTATCTCTGTAACTGCTTCGGTGAGTATATAGTTATCACAGCAGAAGTAATGACTAAACCCACATATTTTTTTCAATAGGTCTATTTTTAGGTCTTTTTTTTTTTCAAAGACATCAACTGTAATAATGCTCCAGAACTGCACTTAAAGCCATTTTTTTAAATTCAAAAGAAAAACAACAAGAGTACATTTCTCCACTGCTCTACATGTGTGTTTGTTTCACAGTAATTCATAAGAAAAGACACTTTTGAGATAAAGTAACATATATGTTTATCATAGAACGATTTAAAGGCTTAGCCAGTCCCGATTTTGTCGCAGCCTATCATTAGCCACCTTCTCTCAGCCATGAATGTGTCGCATGTTTTCGCAGCCATGAATGTGTGAAAGTGTGTTCATCTCTCGGCTGAGTGGTCATCTATAGGAATCTTGATAGGTTGGTAATTTATTAATCCCATGAGGGAAAGCCTTAACTTTTCTTCACTCTGTCTCCCAGACAAATTCAATGACAATTTAATTTATTTTCTTCTTAATTGCACTGCTCTTTCTTTTCTCACCCTTACCGCTCTCCTTCTCAACCACACAGATCATTAACACCTCATTCCTTCGAGCTTCCTCAGTTGTTCTGCTACGCCTCAGCCTCTTCCTCTCCTCCCTCACCCTCTCTTCCCATCATTAGCTCCCTTTTCTCTTCAGACTCGGACATCTGCATCGACCCTTTTCTAGCTCTGTTTCTTTGCTACCTTTGCCATCATTACACAGTCACTATTCTCCCATCAAGTCCTTCCTCCATCCACCTCCCACTTTCATCTCATCCCCGCTTCGCATTCCCCCTCCATCATCTTCCTCTAAACAGTCAGTAGTTCAAATAGCTGCCATGTTCATCCAGGCTGAGAGGGGCTTATTCTTGGGCAGCATCAGCACAACCTAATGCCGCTTAGATGAGCAGACACGGGAGGTGATGTGAAGAAGAGGATTAATAAAATAAAAGAACGTTTCTGGGCTTGTTCCTTTCACATACGCACTTATCCTGTAGCTCCATCGCTGAGAGACCTCTGCTTTCATATATCCACATGGATACGCAGGTAATAAGATGGAAGTACTGAATATTTCAAAAAGCCTGAGCATGAAGTAGAACAAGGAGGACCACGAAAATCTGGTGGGCTTAAAAAAAGGAGGGCAGTGTGGGAGGTGGGTACTTTGCAGACTCAAACAGCTTTCAATGCACCGGGGAAGTGAAACTAGCGCACATAAAGAGAGAGCAGTAATGAAACACGGCCCAGCTCGTAATCAGGCAAGATGCAACACTGACACTGGGTGCAGTTGTAATAATATGTTCAAAAACCAATCAGTCCTGGCAGTCCAGGTGTCGACTATATTCGCTTAATATGTTGATCAATGAATTGAAATTGAGGGGGGATTTAGAAATATTACGTTCAGTTTAACTGCCTCCGAAAGAGAGGTCAAGCCAGCTCTTGGGGTTTAAATTCACACAGGAACAGATGTTTTTATTAAAAATCGAATGGGAGGGAAGTAATTTTAGAAAATAACTAACTTGGTTTCTGAGAAAAGAAATGATTTTGAATCTCAAATGGATTAAAAGTCCATATTTAAACATGATGACACCATCTTTAGCTGAACTAATGCTTTGTCTTCAGGGTAGCTGCATGAATGTCAAGGGGCCAATCTGCCTTCAAAGAAATTGCTTGCTCTTATTCCCAATTAAGAAGCTCCCCTCTGACTGCCAAATCACTTATTCAGCAATTATCCAAATGAGGAAACTTCTTGGTCTCAACTGAGTTTTTAACAGCTGCAAATATGCGCCTTTAATGTCCACAGGTTGGCATTCGAGTTGCCATTTCAAAAATGTGTAAAGTTGTAATTGCTTTACAGCAGGGAGGTGCAAGCCTGCAGGGCTGCAGGTCAATTCTAAGATTTCTTTCTTTATTTATTTTCATTGTAACAACACTTCAATTTGCTGTTTCCTGTATTTTCATTTTTGTAAACAGGGGGAGGAGGAATAATGGGCACTACAGCGGGGGTGAAAAAAGCCCAGTGGAAATAGAAATGTCAGAGAAGAAAACCAGAAAAATCTGACAAGAAATGAAAGCATTTCTGAAAGCAGCCAGCTGAGATTTCAATAAGAAATTACTGATTGACTTCTGGCACAGCCTGGAGGTGTCAGATCACCTGATATCTCACCTAACAGTATTCAAAAACACTGCAGGAATATTAGAAATTTAAGATTTTAATTGGACTTATACCCGGTTTGCTTGTCGATTTTGTGTTGTGGCTTTTTACGGCAGAAGCCGTCATTTCAGTCTGAAGAAAGAGCGTAGAGCTTCTCCTGTGAGACGTGCAACTGTTTACAAGCACAGTTTCACTGGTAAAAGTGTTTCAGATTACACCCAGCTGCAGTCCTACACTATAATGCAGACACAACGGCAGGAGGGACCAAGGTGGACGCTGAGTGGGGAAAACAAGTATGAAACTCGTTTATGAAAGTGCAACTAAAACCTTGATGTGCATGCATATTAGTTTAATTTATGATTTTAAATGGTTCATAGGAGTAAGCGGAAACAATGTGAGGATATATATGTGTGGCCAAGTGATGGACTGGCAAATTGTGCAGGGCATGCCCCTGTCTTTCACTCAAAGACAGCTGGGATAGGCTCCAGCAGAACCCCGTGACCCCGAATAGGACGAAATGGACATAAATAATGGATGCACGTAATCCTGGACCACTACAAATCACTGCTGCAAAATTGCTTTTTGATCTGACTCTCCAGCAGTTTAAAGGCTGGTTTGACATGTAGCCCCTCATTTGCTTTGATTCTGATGAAAACCGCACCAGTATACATTCATCAGTTCAATATGAGGACTGTAAACATGAAGAAGCAGCTGCAGCCCTCCAAAGAAAACAAAACGTGCCTACCAGCAGCTCCAAACGTCCATGTTTAACATGTTATAGCATGTGTTTTTAACTGAATGAACAACCAAAGTACAAATACGGCAGTCTGTTCACTTTTCTCAGGCATCATCACTTCCCGGATGATCAACTGCTTCAGCAGTCACAAAAAAGCAGCAGTAAACAACTTCTCCACAAAAATCTGAACAATGCAAGTTCTTGTATGTCTTAAACGAAGGAGATTACACCCCGCTCGTAAGTGATATTTATACTGTCGGCAACGCTAGGCTTTACCTGTAGCAGATTACAAGACTGGTGTCAATTATCTCGATTGAAAAGAAAGTCATAGTTCTTCTTGCATTACTTCTGGAGTACTGATCTCCCAGTTGTAGACATTAACGCTGTGTGCTATTCCGGATGTCAATCAGCTGATTAAATATTCAATAAAATCATGGATTCTGCATTCATTGACGTGCCAACTTTAATTTAAGTAAAGAGCTGAGACGAACTCTTATTGTGTATGAAGAGGAAATCATTTCTGTTGTGATGATCTAAAAAACATTCATGACTGTCTTTAAATCAAGAATTTGTGATCACAGATTTGTAATGCATGCCTAAGTTGTTGTTTTTTTTTTGTTTGTCGTGGTCACATATTTGTAAATGCTGTGTACAACTCTGGGATCTACTATTTTGAATGATCTGAAGTCAGTTTAGTGCAAAATTTAAGTACATTTTTATTTCTGAATTGTGTTTTTTATCAGAGGTTTCTGCCTTACATTTTGTAGTATTTTATACACTATATAGTAATGTTTTTTTTTTTAGTCAGATCTCTAGGAATGGATTTCTAATCTTCAAGCAAGCATTATAAATCTTAGATCATGATCTATAAAGTGAGAGCAAAAATTCGCTTGTGCATCTGTCCAAGTACTTTATAACTCCTAATCTTTGTGATAAAGTTTTAAATATTTGTGTTTAAATGGGTTTTCTTTTGCAGTAAGTATCTAGTTTTCATTTTCTAATGCGACTGGACTTTACGGATGAGAAATGCTTCTTTATTTCTTTGCATATCCGGGGAAATGGAAAAGTCTTGGAATTACAGTTCAGACATGGATGTTTAATTTCACTGAAACTAAATCCACTGGACAATCTGAAAAACAGTTACCGTAACGACGTGAACTGTTTGGGGTTTTCAGGGTGTTTGCTGAAGGTAGTGATGCTGCTGACTCCAGTTTTCATAAAGAAGATTGACAACAATTTGTTATCAAAGTGGCACGAGTTTAATTCAATCACAAAGTGGCGTCATGCAGAACCGAGATTAGACGAGACATCACATCAATCATCTCAGGAAAAAATCAAATTAGAGAGCTTGTTGTAAGCACAGCTTCTCATAAACACTGGTCAGTAAAAACCTGAAGAGCACTAATGTGGTGAGTATTTTCCACATACTTTAATTTAGTGTTTCAGGCATTTACAGATAATATGTGAAACCGATTCATGAATAAAAGTAGTCATCTTTGACACTCATTTATTAGTGAGCCACATGGGAATCTTTGCAAGATGAAAGATAGTAGAGAAATGCCATATTTTTTGTTTTTTGTTTTACCATGTAGCTCAGAGTAGGTTATTGGAAAACTGTTTTATTTAGTTTTTATTGTTGTTTGTGTGAGTCTCTGGGGGAAAGAGGGTGTTTTCTCTCTATTTTCATTTTTTTCTTGTAACTGTATCAAGTAAAGCGACTAGTGAATTAAGATAAGAACTTTAAGGGTTTTTTAAAATTTTATATCTCAACATGCTGGCGTTTTTTGATAGAAATAACTACAAACTGGACCCAACGGATCTGCAAATGTGACGCTGCACAGAACCTGACAAAAGAAGCAGGCTGCAGAAAGTGGAGCTTCACTGTGGACCAGGATCATGTGACCCCCTCCACCCGAGTGGCGGGCTCGTGTTTCTGGTTGAGACCATCCACCAGCCAGTACCTCCTCAAGCCCGATGGGGGTGAATCGCAGTATTGTGTTGAGTTACTTTAATAAGATGGTTCATAAGGCAACAGAAAGATTTGCAATTGGTTTAAATTTTCACATGACTCAACATGTCAAAATGATAAATGAATGACATATCTTTCTATTGCTGTCGTGCTGAGCACCCGGACCAGTGATGCGACTGATGTGTGAAAAAACAAAGTGTTGTGAAAGAAAAGAGCCCAACTGATGGGTATAATGTTAATTTTTATTGTTTTAGGGTAATGTTACTGTGTGCTAAGACAGCTGCATAATATCCTCAAAGAAAATGTTTGCTTTTGTTAGAACAAGAGTAATCAGATTTTGATAAGTTATAAATTGTCTTTGGGACCTCATAAGGATCATCAAAGCTTCCAATGTTCTTGCTTTTATTTAAATATAGCCTTTCCTCCCTCCTCTCTGTACCAGTTTTCTTCTTAAACTACTTTCAAGCACATTTAAACTACCACAATCAAATTCATGTGGAGAAGTGTAGAGAAAAGTTTATTCTGATGATGTTTGTTGCCAAGTTCTCTGCAAAATGGGCCACTGAGCTGTTAATTAACAGGTAGTCTGAGGAGTTTTAAAGCTGAAACTACTTTTAGCAGATATTATAAATCTCACCCACATCTTAACGGCATCTGTTTCTTGATTAAAGCAATCTCCCATGCCTTTGATATTTCAGATTTTTTCAGTCATCTTCCAAAGCAAGAAAAGAAAATTAAAATTTAGAAATGGGAATTCCCCGTTGAGCTGGCATCTCGCAGTCATCATTTTATTTTGGTTTAACTGAAGCAAACAAAATTAAGCTTTGACTCTGCATCTGCAAATCTTCCTGCCAGTGTAATAAGCTATCAGCTAGAAATTTACAGAAATACAACAAACCATAAGGGACGCTGAAGGCAGTGTGACATGAAATTGCTGAAGTAAACAGCAAGCCTGCAAAGATCTTTGTCATCAAGGCTTAGTAACTGAGAAAAATAAAAATAAATAATAAGGCCACCGGTGGGTCCTCATGGCACTTCCAGCCCCCAGCCTTTAAGATAAACATCCTCCACATCCCTCTGGAAAGATACATTTTTCATGAGCACACATGGGTTTGGTCTTCATGTTTATCTTGTCTCCAGTTAACAAAGCTGCCTCAGAGGCTGCTGCACCCCGCAGTTTCACTTCATGTCCCGCTGCGCGCCCATGCGATGCTTCCTCCGAACACTTAGGCTTGTCTCAATAAAAGCCAATAGGGTGTATAACATGAATAGATGCTCTTGATTCTCATTTAAAAGACTGACTGAATGGTCTTTGATCAGAGCAAGACCCGGAGGAGTTCATTGTCGAAGCTACAAAAGAGAATGGGACACAGGTGCCTCTTGGAAAGGTCCAGGCATAACCTTGCTTTTTCACAAAAGTGATTGGATGAGCATTTAGGCTCCGGGAAGCAATTCTGCTATTTGGCCAGAGCCTATTATTGTGTCTAATGCCAAGACTTTTCTTTCCTCAGGCCAGATAAAAGCTTTGAGGAGAAATGATGTAGGTGATAACACTGATACCTACCAAGGACACTTGGATGCAAAATGATGAATATGGTGCTGCAGTGCCCGAACCGTTTGGCATTAATCCATCATGGAGCAGATAGACAGATGGTATTACCCTGATATATATGGCGTAAATACTGGACAGCATCCAATGTGATTACAATGTTAGGGAATGAACAAGAATGAAAAAGGAGACAGGATGTCATAAAAAAAAAAAAAAAAACATCAGTCCATAGCAGGAAATTTATATTCTGTCCTTGTCTTGTGAGATTAATTCAAGAATGCTTTTGCTCACAGGAAGTGGACAAAAACCCAACCACATTTCAAGGCCTGTATTTTTTTTATTTGTTTGTTTCTATTAAAGGGGTTTTAGCAAAGCCTCTTAAAACTCTTTAATATGATATCAAAGGAAATGCAAAATTACAGACTAAAACATAGACTGTATTGTAAAGTGTTCATACTAAATATTAATGTTAATGTTTAGTGGTGAGACATTTTATATTCATTGGCATTATAATGGAAAATATGAAAAATGTTGAATGTCCTATATGTAGTTTTTATTTTAAGATATAGAAAATTCATAATTACACCACAAATTAAAAAATGCATAGAGTGATGTTTGTTTATATATAAAAAAAAACAAAACTCGTTCCTCACCCTCCGTGGGTGGTGTCCCTTCTAAGCTCGGGTCCTCTACCAGAGACCAGGGAGCTTGAGGGTTCTGCGCAGTATCTTTGCTGTTCCTAACACTGCACTTTTCTGGACTGAGATGTCTGAGGT